>CAJHZI010000192.1:1957500-2170000 GCA_905160935.1 Enchytraeus crypticus | reverse complement strand
TGTGAAATAAACTCAGATTTCATGCGCTCATCTTCAAGATTTGAATTAGGAACTTACATTACAGGTCGGTCATGAGCTCTGACTAATTCAACTTTCTAGATTGAACCCACCCACTATCAGCATATAAAATGTTTTAGATCGCCTTTGATAAAAAAAGTTTTATAAGATTTCTAAATTGATAATTATGACGCCCTCGTTGAATTTCTGTCATTGACCTTTTTGCTCTGATCTTAAGGCCAACGATTCTCTAAGCTGTAATAACTATACGCTCAACATTTTACTTGTTCCCCAGTCTACAGATAAGTATTCAAAATCTTTATTAATTAAGAATTTCTATATTTAATCTGAAAATCGTCTCTGACGTCCCTGACATTGCCCTATGGCGAGGAACCGGACGTTAAATTCTTATAGACTAATCGAAAATTGCAGTTCTCTTGCCAATGAACAGTACGATATTTTCATTTAAACTGTTACCCATATCGAACCCTGTCCCACAAATTATATTGGTTCGTTGTTGATTGAAGTCTTTTCCCACTGCTTAGTAATTTAATCAATAATATCCTCTGTGGAATTTTGAGTTCATTGGTGAGAAATCTAGTCACGCTTTTGACGATTGACGTTTTCAGAAAAGTGGAATTACTTTTAACCTTTGTGTGCCAATTTATGTTGATGTCAATTGAGTAAACGCAGCAACGAGGCTATATCTCTCACAGATATTTTTCTAACATTTCCACGATATCTTATGGATGATGTAAATCCATAAATTGATCGATAATGAGGAAAAGAGGCCTTGCGTCTCTTTATAAAACACGCTGTTTGTTAGCACAACGACACACCCTCCTTTCACTGGCTTTCACAGGCGCCGCAAGTGGATCCAGCCAGTGGCGATGTAAGTAAGATACTCGACCGCGGACAATTATGGTCGGGGTTCAAATCCTGGGCTAGACTGTTACTGACATCGCTTTCGAGTGAGGAAAATGACGTTAACATTAGCTTTACCAGCTTTACTTTCTTTGGTACGTACTTCGTTTGGAATGTGAATATCGTGAATATTTGGATTGAGAATAATCTAGCATGAACCTGTAAAGTAGTATCGAAGACCAGTCACCGGTCATGACGCGGATATAAAATTGTCGCAGGCTACTATTATTATCATTATTATTATTATCATTTTATTAAATATTATTATTATCATTTTATTAAATATTATTATTATCATTTTATTAAATATTATTATTATCATTTTATTAAATATTATTATTATCATTTTATTAAATATTATTATTATCATTTTATTAAATATTATTATTATCATTTTATTAAATATTATTATTATCATTTTATTAAATATTATTATTATCATTTTATTAAATATTATTATTATCATTTTATTAAATATTATTATTATCATTTTATTAAATATTATTATTATCATTTTATTAAATATTATTATTATCATTTTATTAAATATTATTATTATCATTTTATTAAATATTATTATTATCATTTTATTAAATATTATTATTATCATTTTATTAAATATTATTATTATCATTTTATTAAATATTATTATTATCATTTTATTAAATATTATTATTATCGTCAACTTATATCTGAACACATTCATTGTCACAACATAGACTCACCATTAACCTGTAAAACAAATTATCATTGAATCGAACTAATAGCGTGCTTGTTATCGGTTCAAAATTCCTACATATTGTTAATTACGTTTGGATCTCTTTCTTCCTTTTCAGCATATATTTTAGATCGCTTGAGGTGAATCGATTTGTAGCATCATACGATGGGAGACGTCCCTGACATGTACCTTGTATGAGAAAACAGACTTTAAACTTTATTTATTTAGTGTTTATTGGTTAAATGGCTAGTCGTTGTCGTTAAACTTCATTCTTTCGATATTTAATCTAAAAAGTTTGGTCTTATTTCAAAAATTCATTTCCAGGTTAAATGTCATAAACGAAAATTCTGTATTGCTCTGCCATCAGTTTTATTTCTCTCGATTTATGTATTTATAGTTATATTTGGATATGAATAATAGACAGTGTTTAGAAATAAGCTGCCCTATTAAACGTAATAACTGTACTTGATTATGATCTTGATTTAATTCTCTAATTCTACTAGAGCCAGTGGCGGTGTCTGTAAGGTAACCGACCGAGGATTAGCTTGTGCGGGGTTCAAATCCTGGGCTCTCCAGTAACTGATATCGCTTACGAGTGAGGAAACTGACGTTAACATTAGCTTCACCTTTTTTCTCTGATAATTGGTGACGCTACTAAGGACTGGATCTCTCGGATGAATTCAAGTGGTTATCTAATTAAGTTCTTGTGTAAGGCAATGAGTGTAATTTAAGTCAATCGATTCAGGTCAAATTATCCGATGCTATCTTCTTTTAAGTCGGAAGCTTATAAAGCACTAATGAAGATAATGTCAATACTAATAGAGTCCTGCCTATTGTTAGCTTTGAACGAAAAAAATTTGTAAGATTATGCGATAGCGGCGTAAGGAAACATCATTGGTTTGTGCTCGTACTACGTTTCGATCATATTCATGTAGAGTATTGTGAGTAGTGCATTAGTAAATTTTATGTTTTCTTACCTTATGCGTGCAGTAAATCTGTTGAGAAATGTAATTTGAAAATATCACTTAAAGGTGTTTCGAGAATGCACAAAGAAATTACCTCAGAGATAACGTGACTGCTAGCTAGACACTGCAACGACAAGTGCTACTTCTGTAATACTATTACATCAAGATAACAGAATAGTGTGTAATATTCGCAACTTAATCGCTTTCTCTGCATATTGTAGTCATTATCCAACGACTCAGTTGGTTAATTTTATATAGTAATGCCATATACAATTCTAGGGAAAGAAGAGAAAAAGAGAGAGAACAAGAAAAAGGCCAACTATTTAGGGAAACGTTGTTTTGGTGGCTCTTGCAATTTGAAAAATTTTCTTAAATTAGTTTAGTTTAAATATTTAAGAAACAATAAGTCTACTATACCTAAAGATTGCATCAGATTGTTTACGAAACTTCGAGCCCATCAGCTTACGGGAAGCTATTTCCACAAAAAAGCAAAAGCTGCTTTTTTGTGGAAATAGCTTCCCGTAAGCTGACGCAGTTCCTTTATCAGTCAGCTCTTTGTAGCATTTTATAGCATTTCAGTCTTTAGTTCAAAAGTACGATCAGTTTTAAACTATAGGCCCTACTAGAAATTTTTCGACATATAAAAGCGTACAGTTTAAATATACTAGCGGGTAATTGGAACCAAAAAAAGATCCAGACAGACTTGCGTATAAAGTGAATTATTGGAAACAGTTTGACGTGACAATTAATTTTAATTGCGATCAGGAATAGTATTCCTATTCACTAATGCAACTAATAAAACTACGAAATAAACGAAGGCAAATATAATTTTAAAATAAAATTGTGAAAGTAAACGTTAAAGAAAATGTCACAAGTTCAAGTGGATATTGGATTGATTTAAGTTTCCAGTGAGAGAAGTTTGATGAAGGAATTTTAGACGAGATATTTTACGAATGAGTGGAACATCAAATCGCGATACTCTTGAAAGATTATAATGGCGTACCCTGCGTCGCAGTTAGGAATATATTACTAAGAAGCTCTGTCAAACATAAATCGTAATTGAATCGATTGATTTTGGTTAATTTTAACTCTTGAACTCAATCGTCCATTTTACCAAATGTAGATAATAATTTGATAATAGAACTTTTATCATTATCGAAAAATGTAGACTATCAAATATTCTGAATTTATTGCTACAATATTTAGAATTAGATATGCTAATCAATGCTAGTATGTCAATAAATCTACCTGTCAAGTGGCAAATCTTAGATAACGTATTGATAAAAATGATAGTTCACTGTCTTGCTAGTCAGCTAATACATCATTGATCAATCAAAACTTGTTGTCCTCGAGCAATGACTCGTTTTTATCAGGACTAAGAAGAGATGCCTTTTAAACGATTTTTTGAAATTCAATATGCGTTTTTATTTAATTCTTTTGCATTAATCTACCAAAAATTGTTATTTTATGTTTCATCTACATAAATCCATAGTTATGAGAAAATGAGTTATTGCAGAAAAGTTAACAAAATTCTCTTTCTCAAAATAACTGAATACTAAAAACATTAACTAATTAATCAAACATTAACAACTGTAATCAAATGTCATAAAACGAGCAATCCTAGTAATTAACCAAATTAATTAATTTCTTTTAATTAACCACTTAATTAATTTACATACTTCCAAAATTTTATTAACCTCTAATATTTTTAAAAAGTTTGTCGTACCTTTACTGGGTTACTATTTTACTACTTTTAATTAACCACTTATTTAAATTTACATTCTTGCAAAATGCAATTAACCTCTAATTTTGTATAAAAAGTTTGTCGTACCTTTACTGGGATGCAGATAAGGATAAGAAGGAGATCGGCCGAGGCAAGACTTGCCAGGAAAGCATTGGTGACGGTCTGCATACGGGCGTGCTTGGCTATGGATATGATGACGAGGGAATTTCCTATGACGCCCAGTAGAAACATACAGCCGTACACGATGGCTACTGGTATCATCTCTGTCAACACTTCGCCGGTGAATTCCATGGATTTCTCGTAATTATAATAGTAGTAGTCTTCATCGTGCAACTCGGCGCTAGAGTTTGAGAAATTACTGCCCGTATTCATTTTGATTTCGCTGAAAATCTGATTGAAGGCCTATAAAACTGTATTTATAGCAATGATAAATTTATTTTATTTTATTTAAAGTACTTACAGTAGCTATTCTAAACCTTTTAGTTGTCTAAAGAAAGTTTTGACTAAAATGTACTTAACTAATCGAAATAAATTTGCCAGTAAAACTAATCGAATTTCACGAAGTTCCACTGTAAAATTTGCCTGCAACAATATTATAAAATATTTAAGTCCAGTAGATTTGAAACTAATAACGGTTTCTAAGTATTATCATTTAACAGTTTCTATGTATATTCATTTAGCCGCAAATCGTTGACCGCTTAGAGTTTTAATATAGATAATGATATTTTTGAAGTATTGGCTGATTTTGTGTTATGCGACTATTATAATAATTGCCACTCAACTTCCACGAATAATATTATTAGAAGATTTAGGCTAAGCGAATAGAGGTTCTTATAATTTTTGTAAACAAAACCATCGATGCTGTTATCATTTTTATTAAGAGCTCGGTAAATATATTGAAGCTACGTCAATTATTTCTGTAGGCGCTACAACTTCTGATCTATGTAATAAAATTTAGATGAATGAAGGAATTTAACTGCAAATTACATATAAGAACTAAATAAGTGCAGCATAGTATATAAATTTGTTTGACCTGCCAGTGGGTAGTGCACTAAGAGAGGGAATTTTAAATAACAAGTTCCTTTTGTTGTTTTTGCAACGAAACTTTTGGCATTAGTCTAATGACTAAAAAATATCAAGCCAGACGTCTTTTAAGTATAATTACAAAATATATCAATGATAAGTTATATAAATACTCTTTTCAGACTGAAAAATGATAGAATATCCAATGTGCAGTATATAGAAGTGCTCCGCATGTTGGCATACTTTGTTAACCGTGAAATTAGGTAATATGTCTTGATATCTTTTCCATCTCCAGTTAACGACTTTATGACACGTGACATTAAGCTAAAAGAATAAAACAGGTCATTCGAAGCAGCAAAAATAGCGCAATAATTCCGATCGACCCTTTATCTACAAAAGATTATTAGAAATCGATAAATATTTACTTACGAAAATAATTTTTGCGTCATGCGGGTTTAAATGTGAAATGGCATATTATTATCCATAGCAAACTAAGCAACATTTCGCTTTCATATCCTGGCAATTGCTGTTTTCAATTTCAATGTGCATGTAACCTTGTATAAAAATTGTAGCCGAGCATATTGTAGCAAATGAATCGGCGCATACTTTATCAATCTATCTAAAGTCAGCAAGAAATGAAGAAATATACCCTATCCCGTTTAATACACCGGGATAGGGTATATATTTGTCAACTCAATATCCGTGATGTTGGAACAGTCTCTGTCCACTCGTAATTACCACCGTAAATATACCGATTATCAGTGTGCGTGACGAGCATGCCATAATACACGAAAGCTTAGAGTATAAGAAATGAAACAACTCTCATTTTTATTTTCCTCATAACTGCAAAGTAATCTACATTTGTTTCACATAAACGTAGAATAACTTTGATCTCGTAGACGGAGTCCTACAGTTTAATATCCGCTATTAAAAGCTGGTAAAGTTAATGTTAACGTCAGTTTCCTCACTCGAAAGCGATGTCAGTGACGGGCGAGCCCAGGATTTGATACCCCGCACATACTGATCCGCTAGAAAATAACTTACCGACATCGCCATTAGTTCGCCATCGCCATCGCTATTATTTTTGTGATTCCGACTGTAATGGTGAATTAAGGCTTCGATAGTCAGTTGTCACTTAGTTTGAATAAGATACATATTCATCAATACACGAATAGTATATTCATCAATACACGAATAGTATATTCATCAATACACGAATAGTATATTCATCAATACACAAATAGTATATTCATCAATACACGAATAGTATATTCATCAATATACGAATAGTATATTCATCAATACACGAATAGTATATTCATCAATACACGAATAGTATATTCAGCAATACACGAATAGTATATTCATCAATACACGAATAGTATATTCATCAATACACGAATAGTATATTCATCAATACACGAATAGTATATTCAGCAATACACGAATAGTATATTCAGCAATACACGAATAGTATATTCAGCAATTCTCATATTCATCAATTTAATATATTCAGCATTTATTATTCACCCATTATATTCAGTAATAAAAAGTAGTAAGCCTAATGACAGCAAACTTAATATTTATTCTAAAAACTTTTGTATATAATTTCTTACACATAGTTCTGCAAAATTACAAAGTAGGCCATTAAGGATTTGAACTCTGTTTGTCTTTCCTCAGGATTATTATATGCTATTTAAAATCAAGAAACTAAAGAGAGGGAATTAAAGATCTAGTATGATTATATATTCCATAATATCACTATAAAAAAAATTTAAAAAATTATTATATATTATAGTACCAATATATCGACACTAATTCATCATCATCATCTTCTTCTTCCTTTAAATCCCAGTTAAACCAGGGTCGGGATGCGAATAGACTTTCTTCAGTTCTCTCTGTCCCACACCATATCATAAGTCAATCCCTTTTTTCATATCGACACTAATTACGTATTCTATTGTCATTATGTACAATAATAAAATATTCTAATATAATCAAAAAACTGATAATTTATGCAAACTAATTAATATATGATGTTGTACTCTATATATTGTGTTACAAGGAGACGCTAACTATCTCGTATGTGGTTAATATCGGTGTGATAAGGCACATACGTTAGTGAAGAGATTAACAAGACAATCGATGGAATGCTCATTATGGAGCATGAAAGCAGCATGTTAGTATGCACCTTGGACCTGACACTTGATAAAAAAACCAGAAAGGGGGAGGGAAAGGGTATATTTTGTTAAAGGAAATCAGAACGATCCTCAATTTGAGGTTATGTTGCAGAAAAGGCTTGACCATTATAAAGTTATTTTCTATCGTTTAATTTACAAGACCTTCAGCTGCAGGTATGGAGCGAAAGGTCAGGCCATCTACTCTCACATCATTATCGTAAGCATGCTCTAATTTTTCCATTTAAAATTTTTAAATGTCTCAGTAAGATTTCTTGCACAGATTAATACAGAGCAGAAAAATATCGCTTAGAACTACGTTGGAAGTATAATTAGAATGGGAAATTAATGGTAATTACCCAATCACAGTGTAGTGTTTTGATGAGAACATGTCGCTTATTTACGGAGAACTATAATATTTTAATTTTAAGAAGGATAGTGATACGCATTTTTTTAAAGTGAAGTAAACACGCATTATAGTGAAATGATCAACTATGTTGATATCTTTCACTTTTAATACCACATGTTTAAACCGCTAGTCAATTTAGTCCATTTTCCGTATAACCAGTCTAGCGAATGTCTCAGATTTTACTCTCAGATCAGCGCGGCTGGGATTCGAACCCACGCGGGTTCAATTCACCTCAGGATCTGTCGTTTAAATTGCATGACGTTACCCCTGCGCTATCAAGATATTCTAAAATTAAAATTAAGACATTTTAAGAAAAATAATGTCACTATATAAGGATAATAATGATATTTATTCAAGAAGAATGTCCCCCTTATTTAAGGAGAATAATTTCAATTATATAAGAAGAATGTCACTTATTTAAGGCGAATAATGTCACTAAATTTAAATAGAATAGTGTCACTTAAATATTTAAGAAGAATATCACCGAAAGCAATAATTTTTCGCGGAGATTAGTGTTATTAGCAAGTCACTCTTAATTGATATTATTGTAACGCAAAATGATACCTTTTTGAATAACGATACTATGAAATACGATAGCAAAACGATAACAAAATTGTGATAAAAAATTGATTTAATATCGGCTTGTAAAAAATGAAAGCATTTAAAGTAGCATATATTGTTTATAATATAATTTTATAATTGCACATTTAGAATTTATTTTCAGAGTTTAAATTCCTGTAGCAAATGTTACTGATATTAACATACATAGGCCTATGTATGCAAATATTGACAAGTATTGAAGTACAATAAGTATGAATATTCTTTTGACTAGTATAATGTTCTGTTAAAATATTTGTTACATTAATTATTATAATTTTAAAACTTTGCACTAGTACACTTTAAGTTCTATATACATTTCTGTTTAAAATTTGATTAAATTACCGTTGTTCAATATTCAGCGATGTAAATGAGTTTCAAAACAAAGGCCACGTTCGAAACAGTTATGCAGGTGCTTGCGTTAGTGTTCTCACTTAGAAATTTAAATGCACTTAATTAACAGCAAATTTAAACTGCTCTAGAGATTCCTCTCTCCGCTATATACCAGAGATACATACAGATATACATACAGATATAGGCCTACATAGAGATACATACAGAGATACATAGAGATACATACAGAGATACATAGAGATACATACAGAGATACATAGAGATACATACAGAGATACATAGAGATACATACAGAGATACATAGAGATACATACAGAGATACATAGAGATACATACAGAGATACATAGAGATACATACAGAGATACATACAGAGATGCGTACATATATTCATAGAAATAAATACTGAGATACATACAGAGATACATACTGAGATACCTTGAGATACATACAGAGATTCACATAGGGATACATACAAAGATACATAGAGATACATAGAGAGGTACATACAGAGATACATACAGAGATTCATAAAAAGATACATATAGAGATACATACAGAGATACATACAGAGATACAGAGATACAGAGATACATACATAGATACATACAGAGATACATACAGAAATACATACAGAGATACATACAGAGATACATACAGAGAAACATACAGAGATACATACAGAGATACATACAGATATACATAGAAATACATACAGAGAAACATACAGAGATACATACAGAGATACATTCCGAGATACATACGGAGATACAGAGATACTTACAGAGATACAGAGATACATACAGAGATACAGAGATACATACAGAGATACATACTGAGATACATACTGAGATACATAAAGAGATACACACAGAGATACATACAAGGATACATACAGAGATACATGCAGAGAAACATGCAGATATAAATACAGAGATACATATAGAGATACATACAGAGATACATCTAGAATTACTCGATTAAGTCAGCCTTCAATCAAACGGCTATTCGATTAGAGGAGTTTCACCTTGTTCCCAGTCCTATCCAAACTGATTTGCTATGATAGTAAGTCTAAATGTTATTCTAAGAAAATTTTCAGGGACTATTCAAAAGCGAGTTTTGAAGAGTTTTTAATAGGAATATCTTTCAAAAATAATGTGACAAGCCAATATTTAATATCGTCTTTGACAAAATCTCACATCAAAAGGAAAATGTCAATGTGATGATTAAAGCAAAATACATGTTAATTTTGAAAAAACTAATCAGTCCAAATTTTTTAAAAAGTGTTTGTTTATTTGTTCGTCAGATGTTCTAGTGTATCTTAACTTATTTCGGTATAAAATATAATTTTTACCATTACGCCGTTTGCACTTACAAGTTATTTCAAAATTCCATAACTGCACAGTAAAAAAGTCATTTTTAGATATAGTTAAATAATTGAATCGTAGATCATCTTAAGATATAAGAGGAACAAATAAATTAATAAGCGACGAATTACTAAATTCATTCAAAATCATGGTTTTTAATTTTAACTATTGCGAGTTATATCTTTAATTAAATCTCTACTGATGCAAGCTTAAATCTACTCTTCTGATCTCACCTTTCTCATTTGAATATTCAATTAATAAAATTAATTTTAGTAACTATCCAGCGAAGCATATCGTACTTAGTTTTCTCTTTGAGACAGTACTCGCTTTACTGTGCGGAGTGCTACTGGAAATGGAAAATCTTGTGAGTAGGTGAGTGGCATGAACGACTCCAACCAATGCGAGCTCTAACTTCCGTGTGACATACGCGATTCACATATGCATTTTCTTCAGTAGTAAAGCAAAGAGAACAAAAATTTGAAATATGTACGCCTTTGGAAGAGTGTGATTGCATACTACTATTATGTATTAATATTATAAGTAATAATGCATAATTATATTATTACATTTTGTATTATTATTAATACTACTGCATAGTATTCAGTATCGGACAGATTCTAAGGTGGAAAGTCTACTAGAGGAGGTCATAGAAGGAAGAAAAGAAGGAAATAAGGGCAGAGGCAGACTGAGATTAGGAATGTTAGATGATTTAGAGAACTACTCATATATGAACATGAGGAGGAAAGCGGAAGACCGAGAAGAGTAGATGCGTTATGCACTATGGATCTGCCAATAGGCAGTGTACTAAGAGAGAGAGAGAGAGTATTCAGTATTAGAGCTTAAGAGAACAGGAATATTTGAAATAGGTGCGCCTTTGGAAGAGTGCAATTGCTTTTAATTAATTCACCTTATCATTATTCTTTAAATTAATTAATTATTTTAATCACATTTTTACTGAAATATTTGCCTAAGCAATAATAGCAATTCTCCTTTATATGTGCTATTTTTAACAGCCTTAAGGGCAATTGAGTTCAGAAATTTTTTCATAACATTATGAATAATATGCACAATCTGTGAAATTGGTAAGCCTAGGTTTAAATTCTCTGACCCTTTCGACGACTAACTAACTGTCTGAAAATGACGCATTAGTGACATATTAAACAAATATTTAAGTATTATATTAAAATATATTAAAATCTATTATATTAAAGTATTCTATTAAAGTAGTATAATAAAGTGCCATATTAAACAAAAATTGAAGTAGCCTCGCTAACGATGTGGCACAACATCAGGACATTGCATAATCTGACAATTTTTCTTTTTTCAAAGAACAATATGCGAACGATTTCCATTTGTTTCTTCATTCAGTGATGATATATTTCACTGGAGATCAGTCAATCGCCATCCTGTTTAATTATGAAGCAAAATATCAATGAAATTACATGAATACAGGATTTAGACCTTTCAGCATAGTATTCATACCACTGTGAAATCAATGATGAATACATGTATATCCAAAAAAGGTTAACATATTTCTTATGAAGTCGTCGATTGAGTCCTTAATTTAGTTTAACTTTTTATTTTTATTTTAGTTTAATTGTTAATTTAGACTTTAATTCCAAAGCTTCGCTTTGTTAATCGGAAGATTAATCGTAAATTTTTACTAATACGGATTTCATATTCCTGAACCTCGACCAGAAATTATTTCGATATTATAAATTATTTTCATCATACGATACACTTAACAATTACTTTTAATATTTTACGTGAAACTAGGTAATGACTAATTTTTATTCACAAAGGAATACTTTAAAAGACTACCTCGCTGAGATTAAAAGTCCTTACAGCTATAAAGCAAATGGGCTCTATGTTCTAATTTGACCAAATAATGGAATAAATAACGATGAATCTCCATATTGCAATGGAGAAATTAAGAAGCACGTAAAAGATTGAACAATATGGCATCAAAGAATGTCTGAGCAGTTTGCGTTGTTAAACAAACATTTCAAAACTGTGAAAGGATGCTCAAGGTCAAGCAGCCTTCAAAGAAGCTATGATATATATATACATATATATATATATATATACTTGCTTTACAAATTGTATGTGTTTCAACGGTAGGAGCTAAACCTCCTCAGTCGTATTATTTGAGCCGTTTAAATATGGTTTAAAATACTCACTTATGCTTCCAATATATGACTAAATGAAACTGAGGCAACCATTAATAATAATAATAATAATAATAATAATAATAATAATAATAATAATAAATTAATTAATTAATTAATTTAAAAAAATAAATAAATAAATTTAAAATAATAATAATAATAAGGGTTTAAGGTCTTTTCCTCATACAGGGATGATGTTAGGGACGTCCCCATCACATGTCACTACCAATCGATTCACCCCAAACAATCTGAAAAAACATGAGCTGAAGAGAATGAAAAAGATCCTAAATGGTGCCGGTTCGGTGGTCAAAAAACAGTTAGGCAAGATAAAAAAAAGTCCGTGGTGGGAATACTATGCTTTATATGAGGGATTCACACATTTCAGACTTGCAGAATCTAAGCCAAGCTGTTATCGTGACCTTCTATAGTCAGAGGTGTAGTCCTGAATAAATAAGTGAAGGGACGATTAGATCAGTGGCGTAATGAAATATCTTGCTAAAATTCTGCATGTCTTTGTGCTTTTTATTAAACTAAATTGCACTCACAAAATTTATACAAAAATGCAAATTATGCATTTTAATTATCATAAATTGAAAATCAATATGGTTTATTCAGACACAGAAACTATTGTGAAATTACTACAAACAATTAAAGACAGAAAGACAATCAGTGACTCATAGTATTAAAAGTTACATTATAACATAGTTTACGTAGATGTACAGGCCTAATGCTGAAGTACAGTCAGTGATCAGATTTTTACTTGGATTTGAGCAAGTTAGAGGGGGACGAGTTCCCTCTCTTGAGAAGTGGGGGACTGTAGGCCCGCTGGGACCCCCTCACTACACCACTGTGTGTAGCTAGGTTAAGAGTAATTATGCACCTTAATTTATTAATTCAGCCCTATTGCGGAGTTCTGAATAGATAAGAACTTCATACATGTACAGTATATACACTTACTAATTGAATGGTTTTCATTACCATCATCTTCAATTGAATCACAGTTTAACCAGTTTCGGTATACGAATAGACTGTCTCAAATCCTCTCTGTCCAACATCATATTATCAGTCAATTCCCTATTTAAGACTTTCCATTCGTTTAAATTTTTGTAGCAATTTCTGGAAAAAAACCCGGAGGGTTTAATGTAAAGGTAAGAAATCGGATGGCCTGTATTCAATACATCAAATCGCCGCTACTTACCAGTGAGATTATTCATTCATTGTTTTCAACAAATCGTAGAAATTTACAACTCCAAGATAATTGCAACTACTGCTGTGTAAGAGATTCGCAGATCTTAAAACAAGGTTTTTCATTTATTGTGGCTTTCTGTATTTTATCGGAATGAAAAGTCCAATTTTAAATTCAACGTTATCATTAATCATAGAACAAAACTACAACACGCCACCTGTTGGAAGGTCTCGACAATCAGACACTCGAAAGAGCTACATAGTCGAGTGGTCAGCTTCAGTGAAATAAATGGTTGTTCTGATTTTATTTCTATAAAATTGATCTCCCAAGTTTGATGAGAAAATTCTGTTTAAAAATAGCATCGAAACTGGACATGTTGTCACTTTAAATGGTTGCTTTTGTATGTTTAGCCAGATTTTCGTCATTGTGCGAGTGAATGTTAGATTCTGCTGAATTTGGTCAGCGCTTAGCCTTGAGAAATTGTAGATTTCTGTAGCAATTTTTATTTTTCCTTTCTTTTTCTATCATTTTACTTTGTAGTCATACAATTCACGGACTATTTAAACTACTTTTAAAACAATTTTCTACTTGCTTGCATTTTTCTATTTCATTTCTGTTTTATTCTTCATCTGATTGGCAGTCAGCCAGATAAAATGCTATGTACTCTTTTCGGTGTTCTAGAGTGTTTGTTATGCTACACAAAATCTGTGTGTATTATTAATATTTTCGTAATATTTGCGATTCTTTGTTATTTTTTCAAATATTGTCTATGAACATTATGCCTACAATTTCTTTAGGCTTTTCTTTATAATTAATCTATTTATCAACAGGCTGGAGACAATGGCGATGTCGGTAAGTTATTCGACCGCGGATCTGTATGTGCGGGGTTCAAATCCTGGACTCGCCCGTTACTGACATCGCTTTCGAGTGAGGAAATTGACGTTAACACAATTTTTTAGCTGTTTACCTTTTTTATTTCTCACCTAATTGACTTCGTGACAAATATATAACCTCGCCCTCTCTATGAAATTAGATAGGTTAACATTAAAAATCATCAATAACAAATGCAGAAGTGTCTCTGAGTTTTTAACGTTATCTATGATGAATCAAGATCCAAGCCGCACGCAAAAGGAAGCTCACTGAAACTAATGAACAATACAGAAACTACCGGTTATGTAATATCAAAACTTAATCTTACGTTTGTCGTACTCACTCTGCCATCGTTTATAATTCTACATCACTTGACTGTTGACTGTGCTGAGTTGTTGTTGCACCGAGTATATAGCCGATATTCTTTAATTAGCTGTGACGTTTGGCCGACTGATTATTCTATTCCGCAGAAAAATATTCATGTTGGTAAAGTGAAATATTTTGGCTGAGGACTTCCTAAGTTATGTACATTAAAAGCGAATGCTCCAGTAAAGTTGCATGAGCGTTGACTCACCTGGGCTTTGATCCTAAGCCATTTACATCCAAAGCGGACTTTCTAATTGACACACCGTATTCCAACCTTGTAATTTAATGACCAAAGACCGCGGGCGTTATCTCATATAACTCACCTTTTTACTCTTTTCTATCATTACTAAATTCAATCTTAAATGAATTTTGTCGATAATTTCCGAATGGGAAATCTTGACTGTTCCAAAATGTTAAAGACCAGGTATCATTAGTGCATTATTTCTCTATTTTTATTGTTATTATTGGAGACGGTAATTGCTCTATAAAAAAACTCAGAATGTCACAAGCACAGCAGCAGAAATGGAAAGATTTTAGTCTTACTTAAACTGGTCGTAATGATTTCACTTACAGACAGGGCTGGAATCTAACCTGTAACCTTCTGCCTATTAAATAATTTATAATATTACAAGATGGCTCCGCTGTATTATCAAACAAGACCCACTTCTAGACAGGATTTCGACCATAGCAAGTGTTTTACGAGTGTTTACGGTGATTGGATTACCGCAGTTAAACCATCGAGAGCCCGTTGCATCGGGACTGACGCTAATGGGCAAAAGTTTCTATGATCAAAAGTTACGCGAAGGCTTGATTTGCAAATTGAGATGAACGTTTTCATTCATTGCTTTAACAACGAGGATAAATGACGGTGACAGACTGAAGCTGAGTGAGATTCTGTCGCTTCACAACGGTCACTCCATGCAGAGTCTTGCTGAGATTGTCTCACAGTGTTCATTAAGATCTATTTATACTAATCACACTCAATTAAATACTCCATAATGTGATATAAGGTATGGATAAGGCATAGACTTTGTGAAGAGATTAACTTGTTGATCTAAGGAGTGCTCTTCTGGAGAAGAAAGCAGACTTTGAGTATGAATATGTACCTTGAACCTACCACTTGGCAGTGCACTGAAGAGAGAAAGGGAAGAGAGAGAATGTGATATAATAGCGTAGAAATAAATAAAACAATGCTAAACAGAGATAAATAAAGCAAGTGTAATGACGTGGATATAAACGAAAACAAAGTAAATTTATTTCTTCTAAGAATTTCTTTCGGTATCTATATGTGATTTGTTCTCAAAAAGAACTATCACCGAAATTCGGATATGTACAGTACACATTTCATTTCTTCTCTCTTTCTCGCTCTTTAGTCTGGTGCCCTGTCAGATGATAGATCCAAGGTTCATATACTTACTATTAGTATATGGTAAAGCTTTATGGTATATGGTAAAGTATACATATACATGTATATACACAGAGTGCGCATTAAAAATAATCCCCTAGCCAAATTGCTACAATTTAGTAAATTATTGTTATTTCGCTTTAAAATTATTGTCGTCCGTAGATGAGGAATTATTTCACAAGCTCTCAAAATGTTTTAGTCATATTTTGAACAGGACCGGACATATGCAGGTTTTTCGAACAAATTGATGTTTATTGATGTTTATTTATATTTCGACCAGTGGCGACGTCGGTAAGATACTCGACCGCGGATCAGTAAATACGGGGTTCAAATCCTGGGCTCTCCTGTCACTGACATCGCTTACGAGTTAGGAAACTGACGTTAACCTTGGCTATACCAGCTTTTTATCATTTAACATGCAATTGCGTAAACGTCAATTAGTATAAATTCCTTTTTGACAATTTGTTGGTCTTGTAAAAGACCGTTAGATGATGACGACTCTGATATTTCACTACATTTTCCACTTAAAATGAGCGCCCAGATCTATGATGAAAATCAGAAGTGTTTTTCTGCTTCTTACTGATAGAATTGCGCTGCCAATGGACTGTTGTGGTAGGTCATTCCCAGATCCCATGAAGAACAGCCCTGATTCGGGTTGTGTGTCTGGGTTTGGGTTTGAAAGTATGATACTTTTCCAACATAGTTCACCAGATATAAAAATAAAGTAATTAACGTTTGAATTCTCATTCGGTCTTCAAGTATGAGAATTTCGATCCTTGCCTGGTATTATGAATCAACTATTGATAATCTTGCTCAGAGGCCATCGTTACACTTCACAATATTTATTAACTAGACGAAGCCGGGCAAGTTCATTAGCTTGACGTCACTAGTCTTCATCCTGACGTCATTTGTGTTTACTTTGTCTCGCGAAAGCTTATTGCGAAGTGACAAATGTCTAAATTCAATTATAATGTCCTATCAATTTTAAAAAATCTAATTTTTTCGTACAACATATATATCACTGATCCTATTCCAAATATTTCTACAAATGTGGTGAGCATATGGGAAAATTCCTCGCCTAAAGATGAGTACAATTTCAAGCGAGATATCAAGAATTGACCAAGCTATCGCAAATTTACTTGGGGATTATTTTTTATGCGAACCCCGTATAGCTTATATATATATATATATATATATATATATATATATATATATATATATATATATATATATACATACATACATATATGTAAGCTTTATATATATATATATATATATATATATCTGTGTGTGTGTGTGTGTGTGTGTGTATATATATATATGTATATATGCTTCTTTATATACAGAGAAAGAACAATTTTAATAACTGCTCATATTAAGAATAGTAATTAGTCGCAATGCTTTTCTCAACTATGCCGACAAATCCAAGATAATTCCTTAAACGCAGATATAACCGGAAGTCCGGCTCCAAGCGTCAGGATTCGCCGGATTCTTTCCTCTTTCAGTGTTCCAGCTCAAGTGTCATTATTACTCTGCAATCCTGGTAACTTCCACAAGTAATACGTTTAGCGTGGAAAGCGCTAAGTTCGTGAGAGTTGTGAAGTGAGCCAATATATTCCCTTAATGCAGGCAATAGCTTGAAGTACCGTATGTGAACATTGGCTACGGCAAATTCGCAGAGAAGTCCTAGAATCCCTACAGATATATTCGTTAACTTTCGACAGGAAGCTAAAAACCATATTGAAAGGGCATAGTAACGAAAATGTTAAAGTTAAATTTAATTAGTTAAAGATAGTTAAGGGGAAAACACAAAGATAAAGATTGTGAAAACATTGGTTTGGTCGACACTTCTACATGTATATGAATTTGAAACGTGGACATTAAAAAAGAAGATATAAAATAACTAGAGGTATTAGAAATATGGTTATGGAGAAGGATGGAAAAGATTAGTTGGACTGACAAAATTACAAATGAAGACGTACTTGCAAGAGTCGATACGGACTGACAGTTAACAAATGTGATAAAAAATAGAAATAAAAGCAGGATAGGACATATTATAATGGTAATGATTTGCTAAAGGATGCAATAGAAGGAAGAATGTTAGGGAAAAGAGTTAGAGGAAAACCGAGACATGGGATTCTGGATAATCTGATAATATCTTTATACATAGAGATGTAAAGGAAGGCTGATGATAGAATTGGTTGGAGGAGTTATATACCATGGACCTGCCGTTAGGCAGTGCACTAGAAGAGGAAGAAGAAGAAAAAGAAGATGAAAGATAGCTTTTATCTTTCTTTAAGGATGATGTCAGGGACGTACGACATCCCTGACATCATCCTATGAGGAATGAGGAAACGGACGTTAAACCCTTTTTAATATGTTTTTACATCGCCACTGGCTGGAGCCAGTGGCGATGTCGATAAGATATTCGACCACGGATCAGTATGTGAGGGGTTCAAATCCTGGGCTCGCCCCGTCACTGACATCGCTGACGCTTCAGGAAACTGACCTTAATTTAGTCATATTTTATGCAATTACCGAAGTGCACCGGTATGCTTATTTCTGTGTTATCACTAATGAATATTCTTTGGTCTTGAATATCGTCCGAGCGGTTGTTAGAGAAAAACAGGATGTGACTGCAATAATGAGCAGAAACTTCTAGATTGCGAAAGCAAAAAATTAAAATATGTGTGTGAAATTTTAAGTTTAATCAGTAAATGATATACTTATCATATCCATAGAAGAAGATAAAAGAATTTAATTCTCAACGATCAAACATGCAACCTTTCAGAAACAGCAAAGAAGGTAAAATGGTGCAAAAATGCCCGAAGGCACTGATATATCCCGATTAAATATAATAATTTCTAAATAAATGTTAAATCTTTCGAAGTGAAGAAGTTATTTCTTATTATTTATTCATTAACTTTTAATCTTTCTTTTTCTTTTTACATTCTGTTTACTCTTTCTTTTATTTTTCATTCGTTATTTTTAACATGAAAACATGTGCAACAATTACACTGTTTTTTAAACTACACTGTCAAAAGCTCCTGATACTGGTACTGTAATTGTCTGAGATTTGACTGTCTAACCAGCTCGCGGGAAGAAATCTACGTACGACCACAGGAACAGCTATTTAAAGCTTTTGTTGCTCTGCGCACTGAGTTATTTAGGCATTCTTAGGATTTTCGAAAACCTGATGTAACAATATTGTGATCTTCTAAAAGCGAGCAAGAGTCACCTATGAATTAGTGCAAATGATCTGCCAAAAACTTGGTCTTTCATCATATCAAATTTATGAAGAACGTTCATCCTTTACCAAAAGCTAATGGCTAAAGACAAGTTTAACAGCAGTTTCTTGCTCGATATCATGTCAGTGACTGGGGAACACTAGATTTGAACCCTGAATCTAATGTTCCGCTGTCCAACAACATATGAACAAGCCATCAGCTCAGTCCTACGTGATTCTAATCACGATACTCGGGGTTAATAATTATGCTTCCTAGAAATGTGTGCTTGAGCGACTCGTTCTGTACTCTAGAAATCATTTACATTGACGCCTAGTTGAACAGTTACTCAGTTTGTTGGCGTAGTTAGTTTCTTACATATTACTATGTCCTTTGTCATGCTTATAGTAATTATTTGGTTTTTCTACATAGTTAAACAAACAGATCAAAAATGTTTATATATACATGTAGATGAAATAAAGAGACACTTAAATTTTCGATAAGTTAGTTTTGAAGTGGTGAAGTTTGAAAAGTATGACATTTAAACTGACGAAACTTGCTTAATTTAAAGATACTAAGCCAACGAATTTTTCTAATTGAAAATCTGATGTATAAATATTTAGTAAAGGTCAACCCCTCCAACAGATTTAGTTCTGCATGTAAAAATAGCCTTCATTTATCAACCTAAGTTCTTTAGCCTCGTCTTAGTCATTAGAGATTGCTTGATACGGTAATAGCTATGAATATTAACTAGCTTGTGATTTTTAGTACAGATAATAGTCATGAAACCATGTCGTGTCTACAAAATATAAAAGTTTCAAAGATGCCGATGATTAAAAAAGGTATCAGCAGCAATTGATGGATATTATTTTCAGTTACATTCTAAATGCACGTGCAGGTTTACCTACAAGCACGATATCATGATAACGATGTCTTAGCCTCCAATGTTTGGCCGAGAACGAGTTAAAAATACATTGTACCTTTGACATTAGAAATATTCTTAAGGACGATTAGCTTATTCTGCAAAAGATGCAATTCATCCTTAAATGAGCATCATTGTTAGCCTAACTGTTGTTTTGTCATAATACTAAACAGTTGAAGTTCTCCAGAACATTAACTATGGTGATGTGTTTACTAATCTACGTGAATTTGCTATAACAGGTTGCATAAAAATTCCCACAATTGGATTCATATTCCAAATAATAAAATCCGGATATAAGAAAGCCGTTAAAGAAAAATTAGAGATGCCAATTAATTGTAGGCCTATGCATAAACATCAGATATAAATGGTATATAGGCCTATATATATAATATAGTTTTAGGCTATTCGTTATTAATCATATGTATATATATAATATATATATACATATATATGTATATAGATATATATACAGTATATATCAACTGTATGTTTACCATTTATATACACATATTTTAAGTATATACAGTGTATGCAATATTATAAACGGGCTCCTAAATATAAATGCATTTAATTTATGTACACGTAAATATATACGTGTATATATATATATATATATACAATATATATATATATATATAATATATATATATTGTATATATATATCTATATATATATATATATATCGATTTATATATATATTGTATTATATATATATATATATATATATATATATATATATATATATATATATATATATATATGAGCTATAGGAGCCAGTCAGGCACAGGAGCAGGCTGAGCTAGATGAGTTTTTCTCTCCCTCACTCAATCTCTCTCTCTCTCTCTCTCTCTCTCTAACTATCTATCCATCTATCTATCCGCCTCTCTCTCCCTCTCTCTCTCTCTCTCTCTCTCTCTCTCTCTCTCTATTTCTCTCATTGCGAAACAATTTGTAACTTATCATTTTATCTAACCTACGCAATTAGTCGGTTTTCGTTCAGAAATCCTCGAAGATTATCTATTTACTTCGTTGGAGCCAATTTTTCTGATTATTTTTCCAAATCAGAAACTCGCTCCCAAAAACTCAGTTAACACAGGCGTTGAGATGTATTAATTCATGTGCAATGAATAAATACGACTTACAAATATACCTGCATAATTATATGCAAATGACAGTAAGATTGTGTAAAACATATCTCCATCTCTATCGCAAGCTTATTGGCTATAAGGCATAAAAGTATAGAATTATAAAAATATAAGGTATATAAGGTATAAAATTTATGTAGGCTACGTACCTCAATTACAGAAATTAGAAACAGTTTGATGAAAATAAATTCTACATTCGTTATTGCGAATATATAATTATAATTGTTAATTATATATAACATAAGTCAGAGGCTCTATTAATAATGAAAGGTTTATATTTCTATTCGAAAATACAGATAAATAGCCTACCTACTAGTCGGCCGAATTTCACAAGTAACTAAAAAGAATATCAGCCATACTCGTTTCAAAACAACTCGTAATACAGTCGATATCCAATGGACGGTTGAACAAATGCTACATAAGCTAAAAAGAAGAAGAATACATAAATACAAAAAGATGACAAGAAGAAAACTTAAATCGGATGGTTTATTTTGAAAAAGTATGCTATAAAAAATAAAGAATGTAATATTAGAATATTCGTGAGAATTTAGCCTATCTTTCTCTTAAAATAGTATGTTAGTGTGACGTTGACGTTCATTTCCTCGTCTAACAAGGATAATGCTAATGAACTCACCGATTTGAACGCTGACTCTGAACCTGTCTGACTAAAAATTGTGTTACTTGGCGGTTAATTAAAGAACATCATCATCATCATCGTCATCATCATCATCAGCAACATCATCATAATCTTCCCTTTAATCCCAGTTTAACTAGGGTCGGAATATGAATAGACTTTCTCCACTCCTCTTTGTCCCATCTCATGTCAGTCAGTCCCCTATTTTTTCATTCGTTTTTGAAAATTTTTGTAGCATTTTCTGGGGCCTAGTCGCTCACCAACCGAATGATTTTTCTGACGTTTGTTTCTATCTTAGTGCTTTAGTGCTTTAGTCGCTTTCTACGATAGGTGCAGTAACCGATTGGTTTATTCTTCAAACAACCCGGACGCAATAAGAGGAAAATAATAAAAATTAATGAAAATTAACAATATTCAATAATATTGAATATTGTTAATATTATTAACTAATTTTTTAAAAATCATTTTTAAAGCAATCGGTCGCAAGTTTAATGCCAAGTGGAGACCGACTATAAAAAACAGCTTCTGTCGAGTGATTTTTTTTCGTTCGTCGCTAATTGCAACAATTGATAAAATTTATCAAGAAAATTTGAACGATTACATCGTCTAGCCTTAGTAGAAACCAGAGCTAGTTTTTTAATCCAAGTCTCAGGATGATGAATGATGTATGATGTTTGGATGAGACTTTCTTAAAAATAGTTTATTTGTTGTGCACATAATATCAAAATTGCAGTATGGACAGTAAATAATATTTAAAGTTAGTACTTTTACTGCATTATTCGAAATATATTCGTATAGATAAAAATTTAACCCATAAGCATAATTTAGAAATTTCAGGATGCATGTAATTGTATAATTCACAAGTTCTAAAATAAAGCTCCTTTTTATATACACATACAAGCAATTTTATGACTAAAACACAAAAACATAAATAGGCGTATTATTGGCCTACTTATATGTTAGAAGTTTGATATAATAAGAAATTAGACTGCTGAATTATTGATTAGCCTTCTTCATTGAACTGCTCTGTTTTAAATTCATTAAGAAATTAAAACAACGTAGAAAACAGCTAAATTCTATATTCAAATTAAATAGAAAATATCAGTGCACCTCAAAAACTAAATAGTAACCTCAATCTGATTCACTATATAACATGCCGTATTGATTATTTTATATTATTTCATGTAGTTGCTCTCTTTTGTATATAAACTAAATAATTTTCGTTTTTGTACTACATGTACTGTATATTGAAACGTTATTGTAACTGAAAAATTGATTGATTTCAATTATTAAATTTCTAATTTATCAATTGAATTGATTCACTAATTAAACTTGTAGCAAAAACGAAAAGAGTCTCTTATTATACGGTACAAAAGAGAACGCGCTGCTGTAGAAGCAGAGTTTTGTTTTAGAGGAAGGAACATTAAGTTCATCAATAAACTTTAAACTAACACTCATATAAATCTTCCGCTTGTAATTTAATAAATTTAATTACCCGTGTCAGAGAAGCACTTAAAAGACAAGCGGTTCAAGGAAGGAACGATTTCCAACTATTGTGCATGCGCACAAGAATTGCAATAAGAATTCTTTTATACGGTATTACGATTTTCTGGTACGATATGTTGCACCATGTATCCAATCGTGTTCAAATGGAAGCCCTGATAGCTTAAGGGTGTAGAGCTAGGCTTTAGATAATGGGTTTCGGGGTTCCATTCTGACTCAAGTCACATTTAATTTTTTGAAGTTTCGGTTATTAAATTTTATTAATTCCATATGAATATGGTTAGTTAGGGTTAGGGTGAAAGGTAGGGGTTAGGGTTAGGGATAGTTTAAAAATTACAATATGAAAGTTTTTAACGCAAAATTTACAACATTGACCCTCTCACACCGGTCATGGCGCATGCGCAATAATTGGAATTTGGAAATGATTCCTGCCTCGAACCGCTTGTCTTAAAAGTGACTTAAACAACTAGCGCTTTTAGATCGTTAGCGCACGTGCAAACTCCTGGGTCAAATTAAAATAATTTTACTTAATAATTTATAAAGGAAATTTATTTCAGACCTGGAGACTTAAAAAATTTCAGTTCAAGTTTTAATGTAAACAGTGTTCTTCAATAACATCGTTAGTACTCCAAGAACCTTTTAATAAAAAGAATCTGAGTGATTTTGTAACTTCTTGAATTACATGACACATGTCAGTATGCTATTATGCATACATGTAGGCCTACTAAAATAAAACGATCACGCAGTAGGTCTAGATACGGCTGAGCTAGTGACAGAATCGATTAGCTTACTGACTGTGGATAGACTAATGCGGGCGAATTCAAATCCTGGGCCCGCCAATAACATCTTTCGAAAGCTGAAACTGACGCGGACATTAAGTTTGTGAATAGAGTTCTGTCAAATAGCTGATCCAATGCAAGTATTATTACTCCCAGTCTATTTTAATGCACATTAGCAAATATTCCATCGATCAATTACATGTAGTTGATTGATAACGAAGGCTATGATTATGTTAAATCTTCCTGTAGCCCTTAATATAGGATGGCGAAAATACTCCTATTTACGTAAACTTAAATGTATATATGATATATATATATATATATATATATATATATATATATATATATATATATATATATATATATTCCATGTAAATATAATGACATAATTACTATAACATTTCCATGTATAAATATATGTATATATATACTTTGGAATGTATAGATATATTCTGACTTCATAATTCAAAGAAAACACATTCACGTGTACGTATAGCACTTATATGTACTAATTGTCAAGTAATTGAATATACATGTAGCTATATTATATGCCATGGATATGCACAAACTGCATCATGTTGCATCTGAAAAAATTGGAAGTAGAAGGGACAACGGCTGCATTAATTTCACAAGAGGCAACTAATGTCGGCATTGTTGAGGAGAAGAAAATCCTCCTCAAATATAGTTTTATGAGAACAACTCAAAAGATTATAAACTAAATCGTCCGTGTCAAAGCACTTTAAGAGATTTAAGCACTTGAGATTTAATTAGATTTAAGTGTCTGATTGATTTATGTTCTTTGATATAATGTTTGCATTATGTGTCTGTATGCTGTAATTTCTCTTCTTTATTTACTTTGGTTCTGATAAACTGTGCTAAAACTTTTCAATTTTACATTATTACTTGATAGACGTTTCTCGAAATGTGTCGTATAATTAAGCAAATTATGAAAATGATCTAAGATAGGTCAATATTAGGCATCACGATGGCAGATATTTATCATGCGTGAGTAGAGATTGTAGATACAAATTCACAATGGTAATTTCATGAAAAACTATATCTAACTGGATCAGGGAAGCTGTAAAAGAGTAGACTGAATTTAAAGCTCTTTGACAATCAATCGCTAAGCTGAACCATGGTATAAGGAAAAGAAAGTCAATACCCACATCAAGATGTTAGTAATTTAATTAAGTTAATTCTAGATTGTTCTCGACGTCTACACGTGCTGATAGCTTTAAAAGAGACCAGTGGCCTATTTATTAAATTTTAAAGTGAAAAGTTAAATCATATAAATTAGCTACTAGAAGTATTTCATTAAAAAAGAGGAAAAAGACGTGATGCAAAGTTAACCGGGCCCAGTTTATCTTAATCATAACATGATATTATGTAAGTTCATTCAACCTAAAGGGGGCATTTTTCCTAGCCGTAGGCTAAGATAAACTACTTCTAGAACTCTAGATGTGAAGTGACAAAATATTGAGTAGTAATTGATTTTTAATAATTAATTGTTTTCATTCAAGAATGATTTGATCAATCTGTGTATGGGTCAGAGCTACATAATGTGATTACACTAATAATTTAGCTATGTGTATCAATGCAAGAATGTCCGTTAATATTCCGCAACACAGAAAATAAAACTGTAAAGCCGATGTTAACGTCAGTTTCATCTCCAAAAAGCGACATCAATTACCGACGAGCCTAGGATTTGAACCCCCACACACCGGTCCGCGGTAGGATATCTTACCGACTTTGTCACAACGACATTCAGCCATTGTCGTTTGTCCAGAATTGTCATTTATGTTTATTTTGACCAGAATAATATTTGCTATGTTGAATCAGCTCTGATATTCATCGTGCCACTTTATTGGTAGGCATATGAGCCCGTCCGCTCAACTCCAAAACCTTTAGATTTTGGTGCCCTGTAGTACTGCAATGGCTCCATTCCCATTATACACTGAGACAAATGGTGTCACTTACATAGGCCTCCATGGATTACTAACAAATTATCATCAGTTCCTTGCGTTTTGAACAGAACATAGAGTGGCAACATTCCTCCATTCATTTCTATGATCAGCAAACCTTACTGCTTCTTCCCATGAAATGTTCAAGTTCTCAAATCTTTGTTGATCGTGCTGAACCAAGTACTCCAAGGCCTTCCTCTTTTCCTTTCTCCTTGGTTTGGATTCCAATTAATTGCAGTCATTGAGTATCTATACTCTTGCTTTCTTAATAAGCGACCCATGAACCTCAACCTTCTTTTCGGAAACTATCTCATCTAAATTTCTCTGTACAAACCTTTGGTATGGGAAATAAACATAACTTTATTAAGCAATATAATAAAGACTTATGGTTATTCTTTAATCGTAAATCGTAAATCCTTTGTAAATCTTAAATCTCAATGGCTGGAGCCACTGGCGATGTCGGTAAGATACTCGACCGCGCATCAGTATGTGCGGGGGTTCAAATCCTGGGCTCTCCCGTCACTGACATCGCTTTCGAGTGAAGAAACTGACGTTAACACTAGCTTTACTAACTTTACTAGTTTAGTATTGCTGCATTTAACAACTGTCGCAGATTATTAATGGGTATGTTGTCTAATTCTGTTCCATTCTTGTTAAAAAGTCTAACTAACATTCTACTACAGACACTTTATTTACGTCAGTCTAAATGATTACTACGTAAAATTTGACAAGCTAAATGATTTAGGGGAATAGCCAAAAACAAGCAGAATTATTTTCAGAACATCTTATAACCTAATCAGTCCGAAAATTGGTCTCTATTTTTAAGCACTTATTCATAATTTTAATCGACATAATTATGCCATATGTAATTCTCTCATGCTTGAGATGGAAAGCATTAAGTCCAATATTGGATTACATTAATTTCCGATTTTTCTATCCCACGGAAAGTCTTGCGGCTATGCAGGATATTTTATAGATACTGTATTTCTGGAAGCTATGCAACTGATGAAGTATTCTAAGCCGCCCCTTTGTTCAAATGCATCTTTAATGAAACTGTGGCTTTATCCAAAATTTCTTATAAGTAGTCCGGAGCAAACTGTAGGCTATGTCTGAAGAGGCAAATCTTGCCAATGGCCTAATGCCGATTCTAGACGAACACTTGTCTGAAAGCCACAATCTGGAATGGTATTTTAATAAATTTATAAAAGGCAGCATCATTGCTTTGTAAATTACAGGATAAAAATATCATAAAAATGTAGAAATTTGAAAGTCTATTGCCAATTGATGACAATATGCTTATACTATATCGATGTTTAAAAATATCACTCATCAAATAGCGTGTCTCTCTTACAACTGTGTAGCTTAAGGCGACGAAATCTATTCCTTACCCTAAATTATCATGAAAGTTTACTGTGAAGTCTAACTTCTGCTTTTTAGAGCTCCATGAGCTGTGTCTGTCATACATACTTATGCGCTATATTTTGAAGATATGAAGTTCAAATTGTCTAATCCCGACACTACCTAAACTTAAATTCAATGCAAGATGATGATGAGGATGATGATGACGATGACGATGGTGGTAGTGGCGTTGGTAGTGGTGGTGCTGATGACGACGACGACGATGATGATTATGAAGCTCAAATTCTTTTACAAAATCAACATAATTCACACTACGAATATTTAGCGTAATTATGCTAGCTGCAGCTTACGAGCATGTGCAGCTTCAGTTTGTTCTATTATCACATTCTGAGGATGCAAAACGGGTAAGTTGACTATTTTAATGCCATACTTACGAAAGCTGTTGTCTTTGGCTTAGATTGCATGACATTACTTAATTAGTAAAAGATAATAAAAAGATTAAAAGATCGCAAATTAGTCAAAGATCGCAGCGACAGATGTGTGTAAAGACTCATTGAGCAGTGAGCCCATACAAACGCTTAACCATTAGCGGCATATACTACAGCTGGTAAATGCATTAAGAAATAGGAAGAAGAGTTGGATAAGATGCATTCTAAGGAGGGAAAGCCTACTAAAAGAAGACATAGAAGGCATAATTTAAGGAAAGAGAGACAGAGGCAGACTGAGAGTAGGAATGTTAGATGATTTAAAAATCCACTCATATGTGGACATGAAAAGGAAAGCGAAGGAGAGAAGAGTGGAGGCGTTATATTCCACGGACCTGCGAAAAGGCAGCGCACTAAGAGAGAGACTAGATGATATACTGCGCTACACTCGACCAGTGAATGCTTAGGCCTACAATTATTATCACATATGCCTTCATCAAGTGACTATCCGCAGGCGAATAATGGCAAAGTAACAACTGTGAAATTGCACGGGAATTTTACTCACTGCATTAAATTTTATAAATTATCTGAGCGAACGCAACAGACAGTAGTAAAGAAAATTGCAGCTTTGTTGTTGAATAAATTTTCAAGAAAATCTCACAAAAATTGTGCATCTTAAGGGTGCTCCTATATTTATATAAATTCATACATGATTGCTAATTAAGAACAATCCGTCATTATCATTGCTACTGCTTCCACTTACTGTGCTCACAACAAGTCTTTGAGGTCACACATGTCGCCCATATTATTTAAGTATGACATCTTGACATTTAAGGAGTTATACGTGCTATCTAGTGTTTGAACGTTTACTGATAGGCCTACTTAATTGTAATGACTAATTCGAATATCATAATTTAATAATACCGGAAATTTTACATAGAAGTCTCTCCCTTCTCTCTTTCTTTCTTTCTCTCTCCCTCTCTCTCTCTCTCTCTCTCGCTCTAGTGTTCTGTCAAGAAGAACACCATTTGTTTTGGCTTTATTCACTATTATTCATTATTCTTCTTATAGAGAAGGCGTCTGAGATGGTCCTTTGTTATTTTATTGTTTGTTTTAATCGCAACTTAGTAACTACGTAACTACTTTCTGTAACTACATATACAGTTTTCTCTTGGTATATTCTTGAATTTTATGATTGGATGTGAATTGACATCGAGCTTCTTCTATATTGCTTGCATCTTACTCAAGGCGGTATTTAGGGAGGCCATGGTGTCACAGGCCCCCACCGAATATAGACCCCGTAATTTTATCAAGATATGAACATTAGTCATGCGAAATAAATATTCCATTCTGATTATCCCCCCCCCCCTACCCGGAGAGGGGGTGCTAGCTACGGCACTAGTTGGACTTTTTACTTCGACCTAGAGTCCGGGCCAGTCCCTTTAACAAAATATCACAGAAATAAAAACCTTCGGAAAAACACATTTTGGAGACGCAGGAAAAAAGCCGAGATAGCTAGCTTATTATATTCGTCATCATCATCTCTTCGCTTGAATCCCAATTGAACGCCAGCTTGCATTGCCATTCCAAAAATAGTTGACTTTTATTTAGCACTATAGCTCACTGTTCTTAAAGCTCCTAGTTCTAGAGATATAGGCCTACCGATCAGTGTAAACTGAAGTTAGAAAATTAAGAATTTTAAACAGAAAATGCTTAAATTTAAAGATTAACATATTATGAACAGCTTAAATTAGAAGAATTATTAATCTGCTATAACACGCGAGGAATATTCTTCAGTAGCAGTTGCCACTCTGATATCTAATCTTATGTTGATTAAAGTTTGATGTTAGTCTCGATGCGCGTTTTGTTTGTAGTCTTGACACCTGATTTGTCAGTCTAGAATCATTACAGAATCACGTGCACAGGGTGACATGGTCTTGCTCATGCGCCTTCAAGCCTTGCTCATGAGCATTCAAGCCTTGCTCATGAACCTTAAAGCCTTGCTCTTGAGCCTTCAAGCCTTGCTCATGCGCCTTCAAGCCTTGCTCATAAGCCTTCAAGCCTTGCTCATGAGCCTTCAAACCCTGCTCATGAGTCTTCAAGTCTTGCTCTTGAGCCTCCAAGCCAAGCTCATGAGCCTTCAAGCCTTGCTCATGAGCCTTCAAGCAATGCTCTTGTTCTTGAGCCTTCAAGCCTTGCTCATAAGCTTTCAAGCCTTGCTCATGAACCTTCAAGCCTTGCTCTTGCTCATGAGCCTTCAAGCCTTGCACATGCTCATGAGCCTTCAAGCCTTGCTTATGCTCATGAGCCTTCAAGCCTTGCTCATGCTCATGAGACTTCAAGCCTTGCTCATGTTCATGAGCCTTCAAGCCTTGCTCATGCTCATGAGCCTTCAAGCCTTGCTCTTCTTCTTAGAATATTAACACTCAATTTTACAAAACAGAAGTTACAAAACTACCTTATAAATGACACTTACGCAAGTGCATTCAAATGAAATTGGCCAATCTATATGTATTTATGTGCAAATTCACTGTACTTTGGCTATAAAACAATACAACACCAGTTACTCAGCACCAAACGCTTGTAGGGTTTCATAATTACTGACTGAAGCAAACACTGACAATTGAACTGAAAACTGAAAAGTTTCGTGAGCTAAAACTGCAATTACTCCGAGCCAAATGTATCATGTCTGCATGTAGCACAAAATGCGCAGTAGTGTTACGCGATAATGGTCAAAAGAATGAGATAACCGGGCAGTGGGCATCTATTAATTAATTTTTATTCAGAAACAACCATTTAGCAAAACACATGAATGTGATAATCTGCAATCACATTAATAACCAGAATTACAACGTTGATAATTAAATACAAAAACTCAGAGCCTGTTAAATTATGGTCTTTAAAGTCAGTTCATCAAAGACGTCTGTCAGTTCATCAAAGACGTCTGTCAGTTCATCAAAGACGTCTGTCAGTTCATCAAAGACGTCTGTCAGTTCATCAAAGACGTCTGTCAGTTCATCAAAGACGTCTGTCAGTTCATCAAAGACGTCTGTCAGTTCATCAAAGACGTCTGTCAGTTCATCAAAGACGTCTGTCAGTTCATCAAAGACGTCTGTCAGTTCATCAAAGACGTCTGTCAGTTCATCAAAGACGTCTATCAGTTTATCAATGACGTCTATCAGTTTATCAATGACGTCTATCAGTTTATCAAAGACGTCTATCAGTTTATCAATGATGTCTGTCAGTTTATCAAAGACGTCTATCAGTTTATCAAAAACGTCTATCAGTTTATCAAAGACGTCTATCAGTTTATCAAAGTCGTCTATCAGTTTATCAATGACGTCTATCAGTTTATCAATGACGTCTATCAGTTTATCAAAGACGTCTATCAGTTTATCAAAGACGTCTATCAGTTTATCAAAGAATGATGTCTATCAGTTTATCAAAGACGTCTATCAGTTTATCAATGACGTCTATCAGTTTATCAAAAACGTTTATCAATGACGTCTATCAGTTTATCAATGACGTCTAGTTTATCAAAGACGTCTATCAGTTTATCAAAGACGTCTATCAGTTTATCAAAGACGTCTATCAGTTTATCAAAGACGTCAGTTTATCAATGACGTCTATCAGTTTATTCTATCATCAAGACGTCTATCAGTTTATCAAAGACGTCTATCAGTTTATCAATGACGTCTATCAGTTTATCAATGACGTCTATCAGTTTATCAAAGACGTCTATCAGTTTATCAAAGACGTCTATCAGTTTATCAATGATCAGTTTATCAAAGACGTCTATCAGTTTATCAAAGACGTCTATCAGTTTATCAAGACGTCTATCAGTTTATCAAAGACGTCTATCAGTTTATCAAAGACGTCTATCAGTTTATCAATGACGTCTATCAGTTTATCAATGACGTCTATCAGTTTATCAAAGACGTCTATCAGTTTATCAAAGACGTCTATCAGTTTATCAAAGACGTCTATCAGTTTATCAAAGACGTCTATCAGTTTATCAAAGACGTCTATCAGTTTATCAATGACGTCTATCAGCTTATCAAAGACGTCTATCAGTTTATCAAGACGTCTATCAGTTTATCAAAGACGTCTATCAGTTTATCAAAGACGTCTATCAGTTTATCAAAGACGTCTATCAGTTTATCAAAGACGTCTATCAGTTTATCAAAAACGTCTATCAGTTTATCAAAGACGTCTATCAGTTTATCAAAGACGTCTATCGGTTTATCAAAGTCGTCTATCAGTTTATCAATGACGTCTATCAATGACGCCTAACACAATCTGAGTTAGACACCTTAAGACCTATATCAGGACGTAAGCTGCATTCTTACACTGCCAAGTAAATAAACTCTCAGGGGTGATGATGTCTCTCAGTGGTGGTGATGTCTCTCAGTGGTTGTGATGTCTCTCAGGGGTGGTGATGTCTCTCAGGGGTGGTGATGTCTCTCAGGGGATGGGTCAATCAATGGCAGAGTCCAATCTATAAGCATAGGCAAATTTTACATCCAATTTCCTACACATAAGTCAGTGGTGATACTGCCAGTGGCCTTGTAACTATCACAGGCAATTTCTTTCAGTATTGAGCCAAATAAATTTAGCTAGAAAAACTCATAAGATAAATATTAATAGTCATCAAAACTTAGTCAATGAAGAATGAGCCCTCCTGTTGTTAAGTTCTTGCTGCAGAAAGGATTTTGATGTGTCCAATGTCTTTAAATATTCGCGTAATGACGAAATTTTTCCAGAGAGCTGCTTTGCAACCACTTGATCTTGCTTTTCATTTCTTGTTAGCGAAATGCCAAGTTTCTGCAGCTCTAAATGAGTTTTCTTTATTTCTTCCAGTGTCTTAAATAGCTGAATATTTACATGTTTGTCAGATTTACTTTTAAGATCACTAATGGATATATTTTTACTCCTACTACCTATATTCTTCTCAAAAGTTCTTCTACTGGACTTATTGCGACCTCCGCTTAACTTCTTGTTAATAAAATCAAACATGTTATTCTTGTCATCAAATTTTTTGTCCAATTTTACAGCATTCCTTTCGGCATCTTTGTCAATCTTTTTTTGCATTCGCTTTTGCTTCTTCAGAGCATTAAATAAATCCTTATCAGAAGCAAGAGATCTCAATTCCATGATTTTATCTAGTGATTTTCCCTGAGGTAGAAGCTCAATCGGCACAGGTTCAGTTCTTCCCTCCCCACTTCTGCCTAACCCCTGCCCTACAATATAGCCCATCCTTGCCATTAGTTTAGACCCAATGCCCTTTGTGTATTTCTCCCATTCACCAAGAAGTTCGGTTGTAGAGTTATCATTAGCGAGATACACTGGAACAACCATGTCGTCGATGTCATCATCATCATCATCATCATTCAGAATTTGCTCATCAGTAGCCCCGCACTCTGATTGGTCGCTCTCCTCTGAGTCACTACTGGAATCTAGAGGTAGAATATTTTGGACATCTACAGTAGCCATGGTACTGTTGGCATCGTACTTGACTTTAAACCGATAGTCTGGCAGAATTTCTACAACGGATCCTGGATACCAAACATCATCTTCATCTTTGGCAAGACATCTGCTTCCAATGTGAACCTGAGAGAAATCTGGATCTCTAAAAGGTTTTATATCATCCAGCGACACAACCTCACCATGTGAATATCGACAATCCGCATCAGAAAATCGGCACCTTCCCTCCAGATAAAATGGGCACGGGATCATGGAACTATGAGTAGGATTACAGAAAGCAATCCGCACCATCTTCTTTCCACTGAGATCTGATTCTTGACAGATTATCATGGCATTATGCTCGGTCATTTCACCCCAACTGTGAGTATGACTCACTCTACACTTACTGCCACATAAATCATCATCACTTTCATCTAATTTTTCATCACCGGCGTCATCGGAAAAATTATCATTCTCATAATCTACAGCAGCTCCATCTGTATCTATAGTGGAAATATTATCAGTTGATGCAACAGAAGTCGAAATATTTACGCCATTGACGTCACACGATGCAATAGATTTTTGAAATTCAGCAAATTCATCGTCAAGGATATCAGAGACAGCAGTCGAGGTGTTTTCATTGTTTCTGCGGCAACTTGATGTTTCTCCTTGATTTTCTGATATTGCTTCAGGGTCAGCAAGGGACGTTAAATTGTTCAGTGAGGCTAAAAGTCGCTGTTTCTTGATGTTAAGCAAACTCTCTTCAGTCAGCTGTATAAGTTCTCTCAGATCTGACTGAAGCTGAATTAAATCTTTGCGGGTTGCTGATGATTCCTCAGTGAATGAAGCTAAACTAGATTCTACTTGACTCAATTGACTATGATAGAGTTCCAGGCTTGCGGCCTGCAGAGATTCTTCATCTGCCATTCTCAAACAATTCTAAGTTATCTACAAAATAAAACACAAAAATTCTGTAAACCAACAGTAAACTTTTAGTCTTTTACTACCAAAAGTTTAAGTCATCTAGCAGTTTACACTATTATCCATTTATGAACTTTTTACAAAAGATATAACTTCAGATCAGATCACTTATTAGTTATTATTCAAACAAAGGGTACAGTAACATTCGTAATCTCTACCAATCTTAACTATTTACATGTAAACATTCAATAAATGTGCAATTGTTTCAGTTGTTCTTAGTCACATACAATAAAAGCCAATATAATATTTTACCATACTATTTACCTTATATCTTTCATTATTTAATTTTCTCTACATAGATTATATTTTTCCAAGTTCTTAATGTATATATACATTTATAATTACATTATATTGGAAGCGTTTATTGTGTGTCGGAAAACAGCAGCGGAGGATCAACAGAGCATCAGAAGAGGATCAGTGTAAGATTAATGGAGGATCAGTGGAGGATCAGTGTAGGATCAGTGGATTATCAGCGGAGGATCAGTAAAAGATCAGTGCAGGATCTGCGGAGGATCAGTGGAGGATCAGCGGAGGATCAGCAGAGGATCAGTGGAGGATCAGCGGAGGATCAGTGGAGGATCAGCATAGGATCAGTGAAGGATTAGTGGAGGTTCATTGGAGGATCAGCAGATGATTTACACTGCTCTGAGAATTTTAGGATATTATCAATAATGACACCTAGATCGTTTTCTTTAAAAGAGATTTATTACAGATTGTAAATGGAAAAATGTCATATCTTTGGACTAGTTTTCTGGATCTTGGAATTTGCACCACCTTATTGGTCCTCTTAAAAAACACGCACTATAGTGAATAATCAACTATGTTGATATCTATCACTTTTAAAACCACATGTTTAATCCGTTAGGCAATTAATTTAGACCATTTTCCGCATAACCAGTCCAGTGAATGTCCGAGATTTTATTCTCTGATCAGCGCGGCCGGGATTCGAACCCACGAGGGTTCAATTCACCTCAGGATCTGTCATTTAAAACTTCATGACGTTACCCCTACGTTATTTAGATATTCTTTTGGTTCACCGGCTTCGACATGCCTCAATAGTGTTCGATATTGCCAGGGATGACAGTAGAATTCTAATATTATATATATATATATATATATATATATATATATATATATATATATATATATATATACACACACAATATATTATATTATTATTATTATTATTTTCTATTCAGTTTACATTTATTTATTTACATATCCGAGAAACAGATTCGAGTTCTTATATTACGAAACCGACTTTCGCTTCTTTTACTTCATAACAGAATGAGGTAAAACACACATTACAGTGAAATGATCAACTACGTTGATATCTATCACTTTTAATACCACATGTTTAAACCGTTAGGCAATTTCGACCATTTTCCGTAAAACCAGTCCAGTGAATGTCCGAGATTTTACTCTAAGAACAGCGCGGCTGGGATTCGAACCCAAGAGGGTTCAATTCACTTAACGATCTGTCATTTAAAAGTTCATGACGTTATCCCTATGCTATTGAGACATTCACTTATTGAGGTACTTTGAAAGGCTTGAATCCTTGATCGTATCTTTGATCTCATCTAATACGCTCTATCCCAGAGATATTCTATGATTCAATCATTTGTGTTTGAGTTTATTTGCAATCTAAGTTAGATGCGATAATTACTAACAAAAATTATTTAAGTCGTTGTACATCAATCAATGCCTTGTGAGGGTTTCATGTATATTAATGGCTACATTAGGAATTTTTATATTCGTGATTGTTTAGAATGTTTTATACGATTTCCTGGCGAATTCAATAACACCGTACATGCTAAATGGGTTATTAGGTCATATTGTAATCCTCTATCAGTGTCGGCTATTGTCCATGAAGTTTTTGCCTTCCGATTTACACACTATAAGCAAGACATCTTAGACCTCACGAAGCGCACAACAAGCAAATTTTATTCCCTACAAAAATAGCCAGAATAAATTTCTTATCTTTAAATTCATGGTAGTATTTGAATAACTTCAAACCTATTCGAAAACAGCATTTCATTCATATTTTGCTTCACTTAGGTTAGATAATGGGTTATATCTACGACGTCTTGAAAAAACTCTTCCGGTTTCGACTATTAACGTTAAACCCACTTTCAAAATAAAAATAAGCAAATGAATAAACTACAAAAATTTGAGTGATATTAAACTGAATGGCTTGCAAATCTCTTGATTCCACTCAAAATTTTAGGCACAGCCAATTTTAAGCAATGCGTGTCCTACAATACTAATAAGTACACTGAACTGTACAATTTACCATAATTTGGAATCTAGATCAGTGCTGATGTTGAGCCCTTCTTGATTAAACCATAATTTGAGAAATTGCTTCGCGTAGACAGAACTTTGCTCAACTCTCGATTATCGATCAGTTGATAATCGTTGGATTTCTAAATATTTATCGATATTAATATTTTGCAGGTAATATATTGACAACTTTTGGTGTAGCAAGCAAGCTTACTACGTGTTATATTTCTTATGTATTTTTCATTTTCTTAGTTACATCTCCTTTTTGCATTTAAATCTATAATTGGTTATCCACTTAATAGTTTGACACGTAAAGAGTCTAGTGTATTGGTATTGCTGGCTGGCTGCTATTGGTTGTACTCTTTAAGGCTAGGTTATTGTTAGATTATTCTGATTGGATAGATTAATTTTTGAAGACGAAGGAGTAATTATATATATATATATATATATATATATATATATATATATATATATATATATATATATATATATATATATTATATATACACATTGTATACATGTGTATAATACTCAATAAATGCATACGGAATAAATTAGTTGCAATAAGGATTATTAATCCGTGATACCAGTACCACAGTAGCTATGAAATTGTATGTAACATCTGGAGTGTCAATTCACCCTGTTTAACTAAACTTATTTAGCCAAATCATTTACGATAAAGTCTCCTATTGATGCTGCTAAAAATTCATTTTGCTGAAAATTTAATATTGAAATATACAAATTTTCTACTTGTATTGAACTGTTAATATCTGCTTAACTTCAATTAACCATAAAAATTAATATTTATTATTTAATGTATAATAAATAATAATTTGTACGCTTGATTTGCATATATTTCAGCTGCGGAGAAATGCAGACATCTCAGCTTGTTTATGTGGCTCTGGCCACCATTGTTGTGATGATAGTTGGCTGCTCAGCTGATAGCAATAAAAAGGGCCTTCAAATTGGAATAAAGAAACGTGTGGATCCTGCTCAGTGCACGATGAAAGCTAAGAAGGGCGATAGTCTGGATATGCATTACACAGTGAGAATGCTACCTATTTCATTGTCAACATATTATATATGATTATATTTATTAGATACAAGCACTGGACAAATAGGTAGGCACTGGATAAATATTTATTCGTGAACTTTCTTGAATGTTAAGTATTTCTAATTTAATTAAAGATCATTTTTTCTTGGGTTTATTTTGTTCTTTGACCAGTTTTACCAATTATTTGATTTTCCTCACTAATCCTATCGGTTGACATTTCTTGTTTCATTTCTTGTCTGATAAGTCAACCATTGCAGCCTTCAAATGACTTGAAAAGTTATCTGCTAATATGAGGTTAGAAAATATATTTAACCTGATCTTCTTAATGAGGAAAGTCTTTAGAATAGATCTGCTGGACTTTGTAAACACATACGTTTGTCATACGATCAGGTATAATAATAATGTCATCATCTTCCCTTGAATCCCAGACTAGCTAGGCTGATTTATTATTTATATTATATATTATATTATACAATGATATTATGGAAAAGTAACAAATAAAAACATATAATTGTAAAAATATTAATATTTTAAATGATTTACTTACATATTTGTTTAAATTAATAGTTCATTCTATACAATACAGTTAGTTGGTGTATCTATTTCCTGTCGCAATATACAAGAATGCAGAAACACACTTATTCTGTTTAATATTTAGTCGAGCGAATACTTCTACTGACTATAATAATACAATTATTATAATTAATTAATTATAATACAGTTGAATGAATATACGGAATATGGCATATGTTGTTGTTGTTGTTACGTAGGGTAAGCTAGAAGATGGCACTGAGTTTGACAGCAGTATTCCACGTGGAACACCTTTCACATTCACATTGGGCACAGGCCAGGTTATCAAGGGCTGGGATCAAGGCTTGCTCGGGTTTGTATCAGTAGTTCTGATATATAAATAGTAAGAATGAATTTATACAAATTAAATCTAGAGTGCAAATTTCTTTGTAATTTTTCTCATGAATATTAATTTGTAATTATATGCTGTATATTATTATTAATTAATACTATAATTACTACCATTTAGTAATGATTTCATTTTAAATAATATTGCAGCTTTTAATACCACAATTTAATTTTGAATTCCAAACTTTTCATTGTTTTAATTATATTTATCTGAGAGCATTTTTTCAACTATGCATCGACTTTGTACTTCTATACTTTTAATTAAGAGTGGGCCAAACTAATAGTAGCATTTCAGTAAGTTGTAAAACTGCGGATCAATAGGCACAACGTTCAAATGCAGTGACTCTGACCCACTATTGTGGCAGGAAAGTGTTATCTTGGCTTTAGCTTTAGTATAATTCTGAAGAGTAAAGCAGTATTTATAGATAGTGAAACAGCTTGCTGAATGCTGCCTTATGAAGTTTGGAATGGCAATCTTCCTCATCATCTCAACTGCTATTTTACTAGTTGTGGCTGGTAGATGAATTTGGTAATAATTACATGGTAATAATGCATGGCAGTTCTAAAATATTTAAATCCTGCAACCATACAGAATCTATAAAAACAATGTGACATAGAGGCCTGAAAGTGCTAATATCTTATGAACTAACTGTGTTAATGATGATGTTTTGTAGAATGTGTGAGGGAGAGAAGCGTAAGCTAGTCATTCCGTCAGACATGGGATATGGAGACCGGGGCTCTCCTCCAAAGATTCCAGGTTCCATTCTATGCTAATCCACTACTGTTCTTGCTCTGTTCATTTCTAATCTCCCTGTTACACATTTTTAAAATATATTTATTTTGTTTATAGTTAAGAATTTAATTTAATTCCAACCCTAGTTAAACTGAAAGTCAAAGGAAAATGATGATGATGGTGATGAAGATGATGATGATGATGATTATGATGATGATGACCAAACTAAAAAAAACTAAAAGAAATGAAAATAAATTACAAATTAATCTGATTAGAAAGCAGTTAGCTAAGTCACAATTCTATCTGAACATTTACACAAAAAACGAAAATATAGACATTTACAAGCCATCAAACAATATACATTTGTAACGTTTGGTGAATTCAGCTAGAGACCTCGAACTGCGGATATCAGGAGGTATTTGGTTCCAAGAATTGATATAGTTATAGACATAAGATTTTAAAAATTCTGACGTTGTTCTAGCACACAAATAATTGGTCTCGGAGAGCCTGGTATTATATACAAACGAAATCTGATTGTCAATCAAAATACATCTCATGGATTTTGACATAGTCAGATAGGGAAAATTAATACATTTAAAAACAAGTTTACCAGTATGTAATTGGAATAACTGAAAAATTGGTAATACATTATAATTAATATAAAGTTGTTTAACATTATGAAATTTATGTTTATTCTGTAAAGTTCTTAGAATACGGTTACAGGCAACATGTAAGGGTTGAAGCAACTGTTTGGTTGTATTTGCATAAACTTCAATTCCATATTGAGTCCTTGATGATGGGATGATGATGTCTATAGTTAATAACTTAAGTAATAGTAGTTGAAAAATTTATCTTAACAAAACAAGGTACCAAGTCTAGGGAAAGAGTGGTAGAGCAATTCTATTAGAAATTTTCTTTGAGGGTGCAAGGTCTCCCATCTACATCTACAACTCTATTTAGTTCCTGCATCTCGTAATCGTATTGTAGTTGAATATTAGAGTTTGCAATAGAAATAACTGCATTTATTTTGTATGAGCTTTTCTGCACAACTTAGCGCAACTATGATATTGTGTGTATTGATTGTGCTTGTGCTTCAGGTGGTGCCACTCTGATCTTTGAAGTAGAATTGCTTAAAATAAATCGGCGTGATGATCTATGAAGAACTGGTTAAAGTCTCTCTGCGTGTCTTGTCGTTTTATTGAATGATCAACTTCGTGTCGTAGTGTACAGACACTGTTAAGCAGATTTTACTGTTTATGATTTATTCCTGAAGATTGTTTACTGCTGTTAGCTTTTCTGCTGTTTTGTGCTGAGTAAGTTTATAATGAACATTTGTCGAAGTATTCGCAGTTATAGCTCTTTTAAAGGTATAAAAAGATAAGTTGTCTGTTTATTCTTCTTCTAGTGTATTGCCTAACAGCAGGTCCATAGCATATAACTCTTACAACCAGTTCTATCCTAAGCCTTCCTTTTCATCTCTAGATATGATTTTTTATCAGATCATCCAACATCCCATGTCTCAGTCTTCCTCTATCTCTTTCCCTTGCATTCTTCATTCTATTACATCCTTTAGCAAACCATCCTCCCTTACAGTATATCTTGTCCAGCTTTTCTTTCTATCGGTTTCTTATCCTACTATAAAATATTTCTCTAAAGTTGAATTTTTGTGATGCTGGATGAGAGAATATATTGTTCATAATATAAATATAGTATGTTGTTGATGTCAAGTAATTCCATGCGTCTATGTATCAACAGTCTAAAGATATCATTTCTGATTTCTTTTGCATGATTGTGAAAATTTCCACTGTTGCTAAACGAGCTATGTCAATGATTAGTGATTGATCTAGATGTGATCTTGATCCACTGAAGTTTCAAGGCATTGCATCTCAGTTTCTGTTGCTATGTTATTTTAATTTCCTCAATGTAGAGAAGCAATTTTATTGGATAGCTGTTGATAGTTTCTGCACTACAACGTTACTATTCATGTTTTATGAACTTGATGATTAATTTTTCTTGAACTAAGCAATTCATGCTTTGTGAACTTAATGCTTCATGTTAATTAAAACTTAATTATTCATAGTTTGTGAACTTAAAGATTCATATTTCAGAACTTGATGATTCAAGCTTTGTGAACTTAATGATTCATGTTTCATTAATATAATGATTCTTGTTGACCCGCCTGATTAACAAATCAATGCCTCCACCTATTGTCTAACAGTGTAATCACGTAAGTACTGATGCTAGTTATTGGATAACTAGCATCTGTATCTAAATGCTAACTTTAAACAATAAAATGGCTTAAACTTTTGTCATCTGTGTCTACTTCCCTATTGATTAGATATAATGTTGCAAAAATGAATAATTAGAATGAATGTAATATTTTATCTATTTTTACAGGGTTTAATCAAAGTTCTATTCAAATACAATCAGTATAATCATAATCAGAATTTATTATCCACAGGGTGGTCCAGAATAAATGAAACTACTTTAAAGGCTAATAACTTTGACAATTTTAATCCAAATGTCTTACTTTATAAATTAAATTAAAGACACACATTCTTGGACAAATTCTGTTTTCACAAAATTCATATTCAATAAATCACACTAGAGGTTGATCTCGTAATCGTCTCTTAATGCGTGAACATTAGGCGATGTGTAAATTCTCAGGCTTAGTGAGAGTAATTTACGATACAAAAACTCTTATCTAAACTCACTTCTACAAATATTTCTATAATTATAGTGTAATGAACACGCCTTGTTCACAATTTATATATTAAGAAATATAAATTAGAGATCGAAAGCAAATATTATACAGAAGTTATTTATAAATATTAAGTGACGTAGGGTTTTTCCAAAGATTTATAATACATGATATTAGCCGAAGTTGTGAGTGGGCATAGCTAGGTTATTACGCTGGGTATTTCCAAAGTGACGCATCTGGCGCGTAAATCGACAAAGCAAGAAGTGCTGTGATAGGTTGAAGTCGATCGCTCGAGTAGTATATAAAGCGGCCGTCGATACATGCAAAATCAGATTGGGTTCTGCGTGGTTCGTCTGCTCAGTAACTCAGGGAGGCCAGAACCTTCTACGCGAAAGTACTGGGAATCGAGGGAGGATAGTACGCAATATCCCAATCCCAAGGCAAAAGTACGATTAGTATACAGAAATCTGGTCTTCGTCTAGCCGAAAGCTTTCAAGCTCGCTTGTTAGCCTAGGCTCGTAGCCCCTCAGGTTGACTAGTTTCCCAAGCCGCGAAGGCTAATTGGAGGCCAGAGAGTTCGGTGTCCCCCTGGGTAGGCGCAGGTACGAGGCTGGTAGTCCACGGCAATACTCGGGTCGAGTCCGTCTCTGCGGGTATTAGCTAAGCGCCTGGGTCGAGTGTGTCTCTGCAGGCGAGGAGGCTGGTAGTCCACGGCAATACCCGGGTCGAGTCCGTCTCTGCGGGTATTTGCTAAGCGCCTGGGTCGGGTTTGTCTCTGCAGGCGGGAGTAGGATTACCAATTACCAGTTGACTATCAACGAATTTCTCATCAACTACACGGAAGGCCAATTATACTACCTTCAGCAAAGGCGAGAGTAGAAACTACGGAAAGACTAATATAATAAAAAAGAGACAGGGAAGAATAGGTCTAAAAAAGGGGTATAGGGAAGTCTTAATAGGGTAAAGAAGATAAAGTTCGTCACAGTTAAACAACCAATCATATAATTATCTACTACAACCAGTTTGAAGACGAAAGAAGCATGGCAGAAACTCAACCGTAATTGCCTAAAATATAGCAGACGCGGAGTACGCTTCTACTCCCGGTTCGGGTCACTATATCACTTCGTCTCTCAAGTCACATTACGGAAGAGAATCTACGACAGAAGAAGGGGATCGGCCCTCGAATTAACAGCAGAAGAAGTTGGGCGAAGATAGGCCATTCGAGAAGCAGCAACCTCGGTTCCTCCTGACAAGCGGGGCCTGTAATAGACCATTTAACGTAGTAGCTGCTATCTCGAATCGCTGCCGGTCATCCACCATAACACCCTACATCAACGTGACGACGTGGAGTGAGTCCCCACTCCCGATTCGGGCCGGGTCGCCAAACCCGATGTCCCGGGTTCCCAGGACCCAAAATTGAGGGTGAGAGAATACGTCCCCTCGACTTTATCACGGGAGGCTTCGCCAGCCGCATGCTTGTCAAACTAAAGAAACTCCGTTCGTTACATATAGAAACTAAAAAGATTTAACGAACATTTTTATTGAAGCGACTCCATGACGATATCTGTCGCTTCTAATACTTCAGATTTAACCACTATGGTAAAGCTGGTAAAGCTAATGTTAATAATGTCAGTTTCCTCACTCGAAAGCGATGTTAGTGATGGGCGAGCACAGGATTTGAACCCGGCAGCAACCTAATTTGGCCCATTTGACTATGCTCTGCCAGTCAAAGGTAAAATTCGACGATGGTAAATTTTGGCACGCAGCCCTGCTCTACACAGTGATCTATTGAGACATCCAAGAACAATGAGATACTAGGATATTCATGTGCTCGGATTATCGCTCGCTAGCTACGAGTTTATTGTGAAGAGTTCATTGAGAATATCAATGTTTTGTTTGCGCGGCGCACACATTCACCTCTCAACACTATTGGAGCTGAGAGGTCTGCTCGTGATGTGGCGCAGAGACGTTTAAATTATAGGTAACGTGGAGCGAAGGGTGAGAAAGGAAGACAGAGAGGAAGACAGACAGGAAGAGACAGACACGAAGAGACAGACAGACAGAAAGAGACAGACAAGAAGAGAGAGACAGGAAGAGACAGACAGGAAGAGGCAGACAGGAAGACAGATAGTAAGAGATAAACTAATACTGAGAAAGATTTAGCATGTGTATTTGTGTCGTGTTGTTGTGTGTTTGGAGAGTATGTGTGTCTAATACAGCGTGTGTGTCCATGTGTATGTTTGGGTGTGTCTGTGTGTATATGTGTGTGTGTGAGAGAGAGAGAGAGAGAGAGAGAGAGAGAGAGAGAGAGAGAGAGAGAGTACGTGCGTTGTGTGTGGTTTATGGAGATTGTTGTTTTCTGAAAAGAGAGAGATATTTGAGAGGGAGAAAGAGTGAAAAGTCCGAGAGTACGTATGAAAAACGATATATAGTTTAGAGATCATGTAATGCTAGATAACCATAGAGTCCTACGATGTACTGTGTAAAATATCTGAATCCTTTAAATATTAGACTTACTAATAAATAATTAATATAATAAAGTCATAGTATACCATAACGTTTTCCGGTATCAAATTATTCTGAATAGGAGTTTAGAGCTATATATGCTGAAATGATTTTTCCCGTTACATTATTTAACTTCGCGTTTCTCTCCCTTAATTAACTCAATCAATCATTCACTTACTAACATTCACTTACAATATAATCACTTATTCAAACTCTCTCTATTTCTCTCTCTCTTTCTCTCTATCGATCTCTCGATCTCACTCTCTCTCTCTCTCTCTCTCTCTCTCTCTCTCTCTATCTATCTATCTATCTCTCTTTCTTTCTCACTCGCTCTGCTGTCTCTATCTCTATGGCTGGCCACACCTACAAAGCTGTATTCATTCAGAGACTCGTTGCATGATAGCTGCTGCAGCAGCTGCTAGCTGCTGCTTCCTGCACTCGCCAGAAAATCAGGCAGCAACTGTTCTTCATGAGGAACCGGCTTCAGGGCTTCCCTTTACTCAGTCCATCAAGCCGTCTCAATAGTTCATAAGGTAACTATGATCGAAGTTTGTTCATCGGCTGATTGCTTTACAACTCCAGTCAGACCAGTTATTTTATTAGATTTACAAAACTACAGCTAGGGCAATAGAAGAGCTAAAGGTGAACTGCAAAACCCGACGTCAAACTTAGCTTTATAAGGCTTGCACTTACATAAAAACCTCCGGAGATCCAACAACAAATTTGATAACATCATGCCTAAGTCAAAGGAAGCCTTGCCATTCATGCAGTGTTAATCAAGCAACGCCGTTGCTGCAGAACGTTGTGAACGTATCGGAGCAACAACAAGCAGCTAATCTGAGCAGCAGCTGCCTCTGTGGCAGACGGGTCGTAGCAAACTGCTGAGTTGTAGAGAGCAAGCAGCTGGAACGTTTACCCACAGCTATGCTTCCTCGACAGCTGCCTCGTAGCGCCCTGTTTACGCGCGCAGAGGTTACCTAGAATCTCATGACGCCGCAGCCCCGCCGCATAGTGCTCAACCCATGGCGGCGTTATGCGATTTCAACAAGTGGGGCCTAGGTTTAAAGTTTGACTAAACCGTGACAACGAAAAATGAGACTGAAAATTTAGAAATGACGGATAATTGCTTTGGAGTACAGGCAATACTCTAGCAGAGAATATGATCAGCTGCATACTGACCACAATTGACGAGGGATGCGGTGATTAAGAAGGACATGCAAAATAGGGGATTGACTGATGATATGGTGTGGAACAGAGAGGTGTGGAGAAGGTCTATTCGTATTTGCGTCCCTAGTTAAACTGGTATTTAAGGCAAGATGATGATGATGATGATGATGATGATGATGATGATGATGATGATGCCCTTATCTGTATAGGGAGGCCCTGGGCTTAAAAATAAGATAAAAGAAGGACTTAAATAATAATTGTATAAAAAATTCTTCTTTTGTCTTATTCTTAAGCCCAGGGCCTCCCTATACAGATAACGGCATCATCATCATCATCTTAAATAATAAATATATAAAAGATTTAATAAAATAATTGTACAGATATAAATAAAAGAATGGTTAAAAGGAAATGTTTGCAATTTACTGCTATTGCTATAACCAATCTCTCAATTTTCTATTTGGCTTACTTGATAGGACAAAGAAAGCTAACGCTAACGTCAGTTTCCTCACTCGAAAGCGATGTCAGTGACGGGCGAGCCCAGGATTTGAACCCCGCACATACTGATCCGCGGTCGAGTATCATAACGACATCGCCAATGGCTCCAGCCTATTAAATTGATATCGCTGCAACAAATTATATTGGGGTGGGGGTTCACTATACGTTCGTAGCATTTCGTGTCGCTGCCGGGTGCAAATATCAGCTGTTTATCTTCATCTCTCGAGGAATTGGTAAACAGGCGGAATACTGCACATACAGCTGCTTCTCAGCTGCTTCACAGCTGCTGACCTGGCAACAAATCAGCTGCTAGCAGCTGCGAGCAAGACGAGAATCGAGATGTTGTGCATTATTAGTCGTTAACAGCTGCGTTTTAACCGATACAGCAAAACTGTTTAAGAAACTAGTACACTCTAGTAAATACTAACTGATACTAGATTAGTTAATCAGTAATTCTAAGAATTATTAAAGAATTTATTTGATTTCGGATTAGATTGAGGATGTTACTGAAGCAGAAGCGTTGCTAGCTGTGATAATATGTGACGGCGTAGGCGGGTTTGTTTTATAGATCGTTCTCAAAGCTGATAGTGGATAGTTAATTACACACTTGTGGCAAACTATTGTGCCAGGCGGCATGCGAAGCTTTACGAGTATAGTGTAATGCTAATTAGAAATCACAGTTTATCAGATTTAATAACACTGCTGCTGAAATCCAGCAATATAATCTGCAGTCGTTGCAGTTTTATATACTAGGCCTATTCCGTCTGTCTAATGTTTGTTTGCACACACAGTGACCTTGAGGCTCTTCAATTAGCGTTAAATCTAACGCAACATATCGAATTCCATATTTCTGTACAGCTCAATAACTCCATTGTTATACGGCTCCAAACTCGGTGGTCTTTGGGTAACAAGTCAGCCTTTAAGGCACTATAACCAGTATATTTTTAGTGTATAGCCAGTGTATATTTCAGGAGTGCTCAAGTCTACAAGCTGTTTCTAGTATGTTGTTTTTCTCTTCCACTCATGAGAACAGAAATGAGGGTTTTAACGTCAAGATCAGAAGCTCACAGGGCTTCTCTGTAAGACGTCAGGTGTACCGATGTACCCTGAAAGATGAATGTTCGAGATTTTACACTCTGATCAACTCTACCGGAAATTGATCACAAGACCTCAGAACAGCTATTTAAACCTTCCTGCCGTTACCTAACGCGCTTACACACGGAGCCATTTAGACATTCGACTCATGGGAACAGTGAGAACTCTACCATACTTATATCGCATTAGCAGAGCGTAGGTAGACTAACCGAATTCGAAAAGAGTTCTGTTATCTCGCCTGATGCCATGAATGTCATGAACATAAATAGCGTCATAAATGACATTAAAGTGTATAAAGAGATCAACTGTATTCTATTATAATAGCAGAGTTATGATTCACGAAGCCTGAAGGCTTCTAAACTTGCAGACGAATGTTCAACATATCGCAAGAGTCTGTAGCTAAGAGTGGCTATACAAAACAGCGTAGATCAATACAGGTTACTGATATATCAGACGATATAGGCTACTGTTAGTTAAAGAATTGGGTATTTTACATGTATGTATTTAAAACAATAATGTGGATGATCCAAAAACGTCGCATAGCGAACTAATTAGTTATTAAATATTAAAAATAGCCGCGTAGCAATTAAACACCAAGTAGCAACAAACAACAAGTAGCAACAAGTAGCAATTAAACAGGTTCCGATCGTACACAGTGACTGACAATCTCCCATTGAAGAGACAGTTCATCGATAGAGAGTAAAAGCAACAGGGAACTTTCAGTATAAAAAGAAATATAAGTTAAATGCTTACAACCCAATTAAGCAAGGAAAAATTCAAAATGTAAATTTGAAGTTCAAATTTCTAGCTAATAATTAAAAAGTTGTTTCTGTCAATACTTTGAATTTTCAGTTTCTGCTATCGAACTATATAAATATCGAGTAAAACTATGAAATGGCGTATTTATAAACAAAAGTTGTTCTACAGATTCTGACTAATCTAAATCTATAACATAAGCTAAACTATCCGCGATTTAAAAATTAAAACCCGATTCATCTGTTTCCAACCCGTCTTAATATGGCTACTTTTACGAATAGCAATGTAGAATTTTTCTAGAATCATGGCGACGATGCTGAGCTTAATTTTTCGAGATTGCTAAGTCAATTTTAAAAAGGTGCTGATTAAATAGGTAACCTGGGAAATAGTCGCTGTGGATTTAGGAATGCAACAGGAGGTGCTTGGTACAAGAAGAAAAGAATGCATGGATGGCAGGGATTTACCGTTCACCGTCGACCACATCGATGAGTTAGAGCCGGCCACTTACGAGTACCTGGGTGCCTGCTTGGGAGGGTACTGTGTGGGACAGGACGAGAGTTGTGACTGTCAACATCTGCACGACCACCATGCTGACATCTCTGACAGGTTCTGTTGATTCTTCTGTACTGGTCTCGGCTGGTTTTCTCAATATTTGATTTCCACTCTACGTAGACCTTTTATTAGTCTTGTTTTTTAATTATTATTTTCTTATAGCTCGTGCGTCTGTTCATTTACTTCTATGTGTATCTCTTCTACATCTATCTCTTTATCTCTCTCTTAGTATCTCTCTCACCTTCTTGAGTCTATGTAAGGACCTGCTTCCTTGTTCTTGTGGTGACGGCTAACCAAAGAACAAGAATTGTAGTCTTGGAGTTAGTTCTATAGTAGGTGATATTTTCATGGTAGACAGTAGCAGTGTAATTGTTGCTACTGATGTAGTTGCTTTGCTGCTGTTGTTCTTGCATATTAAAGCTGGTAAAGCTAATGCTAACGTCAGTTTCCTTACTCGAAAGCGATGTCAGTGACGGGCGAGCTCAGGATTTGACTCCCGCACATATTAATCCGCGGTCAATCCGCGGTCTGTCCAGCTCATCTCTGCTTGGTCAAGTGCCACCACAGGGACTGGTCTCAGTGCTTGATGCTGATTTGAAGTTTTATTTTAAAAGAAGCAAAATCGGCACACATCCTGCTACATTACTCTATGCTCTAGAACAGTATGAAATTGGATTGGATCCAAATCCCAGACTTTCTGAGTGTGAGGTTTTCTGCGACCCATTTCTTTTAGGCTGTAATGTCGACCATGTCTAGTTTTCATAGCGTAACATGCTAACTGCTGGCTAACTGGTCTTAACGATATTTCTATCGAAGGCGGAATAACCAAAGTCTGACATTGCTTTGGATTCAATCTGTAATGGCTGTATATGTAAAGTATTGCATATGAGTACTCATGCCGTACAACTGCTTGCGTACATTAGTACATGTGCACAGAATCTGTGGTTAAAATCTGTACTAGATAAAAGAATAAGAGATAAAATCAAGGCGTTACATATGTCGTCTAGGAATGTAGATATACAATGAGATCATCGCAATGGCTTATCATTTGATATAGAATGTGATGATACTGGAATAACAATTAAACCCCGCTGTGAATTGTTGTTCAATGCGTGAAGATAAATGCGCCCAATGCAGTCCTGTACTCATGAAAGATTGCAATCTGGTTGATGCTATCAAAGAAACATTCTTATTAATATTTTTCAGTCTATGATCGGTTTGGATTTCAGATCAGGAATTCTTTCACCACAGTAGTTTTAACCGCTCTTGGATTCTTGTAAACTAGTTTTTAAATTAATTGTTACTGTTATGACCTTATCTTTAAGACTTTAATACTTTAATAATTTTCCTCACTGCGGAGCAATAGGCGGAAAGTTAAAATCTACGTCACTGACATACTTTCAAGCTACGAAAATGAAGTTAAACTTGGCTTAATTGTTAATATTTTAATAATTCACCTCACTGCGGAACAAAAGGAGGAAGGTTCAAATCTACTTCACTGTCATACTTTCAAGCTACGAAACTGACGTTAAACTTGGCTTAATTGTTAACTCGTTGTGTTTGAGCAGAGAGGTTGAGGTTCGAGTGAAGGCCCAGGTGATGACGAGGGACGATAGCACAGGAGGGTGGGTGCCCATGGGTGGGGGTGGAATGAGCATGATAGGACTGCGCAGGATCGATGGTGTGCTCGCTGCAGGGATTGGTATCGAGTATCTGATCGTGGGTCAACGCATCGCGGATAGGGCGGTTAGTGCTTAACAGTAAACATACATAACAACAACAATTAGAGTGCTACGGTCATCAATCACAATATCGAGCACTATTGAGACAAAATCAAGCCGGCGAGCAAAGAGAAGGTCCAAAGCAAAGGGAAGGTCCAAAATACTGTAATGATGTGCTGGTGTTGAGACACAACGTTACGTTACTGATATTACTTGCTGTATAGGTTTCCGGCTCGGAAAATTTATCTATCTTCAAATATCCAATTTAAAAGTCTCAATTTATTGATTTTACTTCAAAAGCAAGCTACTATGGATATCGAAATATTATGGATATTGAATTATTATAAATATAACTATTTTTAATGTTCCTCGCATTACTTATGTTTGCTTGGCTTGATAAAATACACCTATGTTTACTATGAGCTATGTTTATTAAACATACAATTATAGCTCATAAGTAGCTATACTGAAACAATTGGTTTCTGCAACTTAAAAGACTTAAATCACTCATGTAAATCGTAAATAAACGCAATGTTAGAAACAGTGACATTTCCATTAACGGTAACTGAGATAAGAACGAAAATTGAAATAGAATGGATTTTAACGATTCTGATTTAGAAGATTTAAATTTAAATCAACAAAAAAGATACCCACTTGGTTACCTCACTCACTTGGTTACATCACTCACCAGGTTACCTCACTCACCTGGTTACCTCACTCATCAGGTTACCTCACTCTTCAGGTTACCTCACTCATCAGGTTACCTCACTCTTCAGGTTACCTCACTCACCTTGTTACCTCGCTCACCTGGTTACCTCATTCACCTGGTTACCTCACTCACCTAGTTACCTCACTCACCTGTTACCTCCCTCACCTGTTACCTCACTCACCTGGTTACCTCATTCACCTGATTACCTCATTCACCTGCTTACCTCATTCACCTGGTTACCTCACTCTTCAGGTTACCTCACTCACCAGGTTACCTCACTCTTCAGGTGACCTCACTCACCTGGTTACCTCACTCTTCATGTTACCTCATTCACCTGGTTACCTCACTCATCAGGTTACCTCACTCATTCTGGTTACCTCACTCATCAGGTTACCTCACTCACCAGGTTACCTCACCTGGTTACCTCACCTGGTTATCTGGCACTGTCAGGTCTATTACGACCTCTGGTGTTCAAGTAGACAAAGATTCTCCAGTTTACAAGTTATCTCATTCTACTGTATTGTACAAGCAAAACATCTTAAAAAGTCAATTATATGTGCATTAATTTATTTATTTATAGATCGCTCGCTCGATCAATCTATTAATTGATTGATTAATTAATTAATTAATTAATTCATTCATTCATTCATTCATTCATTAATTAATTAATTAATTAATTAATTCATTCATTCATTCATTCATTCATTCATTCATTCATTCATTCATTCATTAGCTGATTGGCTGAAGGGTTATCTCTCGAAACTGATAGGTGAAATCAGTAAAGATAATCCTTAAAGATGTTCATCACAAGTATGAAACGAAGTCCTTGCATATCAAAATTATCAAATGAAACACAAAGTTACACATTCGCCATTACTTTAACTTTTAATTTTTAATTTTCAGGTGGTGCTTAACTGTCCCATTAGAAGGGACTTCCAATACACTAAAGCCAATCCTACGTTCCATCACTGGCAGACCGGATGTCAGAAATTTGGTCTCACATTTCAGAGCACAGCCGACGCCTTCTCTTTTGAGCGAAGTATCTTCAAAGCAGCGGAGTCCATGCATGAGCGTATGTATCGAGCAATACATTGATGTATTTGAATACATGCACGAACATAAGTATTGAGTAATACATTGATGTATTTAATTCCATGCATGTGCTTATGTATTTGATTCCGGGCTTTAGCGTATGTAGCGAGTAATACGTTGATGTATTTGAATACATGCATGAGCGTATGTAGCGAGTAATAAGTTGATGTATTTGATTCCATGTATGAGCGTATGTAGCGAATATTACGTTGATGTATGTGATTCAGTGTATGAGTGTAAGTATGTAACTAGTAATACATAGATGTATTTGTTCCATGCATGAGCGTATTTAGTTAGTTAATACGTTGATGTATTTGGTCCATGCATGAGCTTATGTATCGAGTAATACGTTGATGTATTTGAATACATGCATGAACGTATGTGGCTAGTTAATATGTTGATGTGGGTGGGTGTTTAAGTATTGTAGAACTCATTAAGATCACTCTATATGAGAACAGCACAGGAAGCTATTGGCCCTGTACAAAGGTGGCAATTAAAACTGTAAAGCCGAAAGCGATGTCAGTGACGGCGAGCCCAGGATTTGATCTCGCACATACCGACCCGCGATCGTATATCTTACCGACATTGCCACTGGCTTCAGCCAATTAGTATTAATTTATCGACGAGGTCGACACTGTTCAGCAATACTAACTACGTATACTCTTGGCTCTTCCTGATTGTGTCTACTATATACACCATATAAAAAGAGTTTATGTATACCATTGGGCTTCCCTTGTTGTTCCCGTATGTGGTTGGGACCACTGCAAAATAAGACCAACGCAAACAAGCTGCCGCGTGTACGTAAGAGGTGACTAAGGCAGAATTTGAGGATATGGCAAAAGGGTGCCCACCTCACCATTAAATTTCCTCATGATTAAATGGCATACGGAACTAAAATAAATTAAGAAGTTCTTGAAAAAGTCGGTGCAGAGAGACAGTTAATAGATCTGATAAGAAGTAGAAAGAAAAGGTGGATATTACATAGTATAAGTTGGTTTACAGAAGGATGTAATAGAGGAAAATTGCAGGGGAAAAGAGTTAAGAGGCAGACCAAGACATGGGATTTTGGATGATTTGGTAACAAATTCTTATACAGAACTGAAAAGAAACGATAAGATTGGTTGGAAGAGTTATATGACATGGACCTGCCGTTAGGCAGTGCACTAGAAGAAGAAGAAAAGTATACAATTGAACGTTAGAGTCAGTTAAGCTGTGGGTTTTAATGAATCTATGGATTTCATTGTAGAATCTGGCTATTACAGTTTATGAAATATTAAGAAATGTGCTGTCGTGTGCACGAATCAGTTTCAATTTTAACTATTTCCATTTTTCTCCGGGATGTGTTTAATAGCTAGACAGATATTTACAGCAAGGCGTGAACGATGCATTTGTGTCTTGAACCCCGTCTAAAAAAGTACTAGTTCTCTCATATTATTAAAGGCATTGATCTCCTTAACTCAGAAACTGACAGGTGTATTTAGCATTACTGGGGCAGCATTAACAATTTCACATATCGGTCTTGGAATTTACTGGTTTAGTTTTGCAAGAAAGGAAGTGGGTGTACTTTGATTGTGGTGTAGAGTGCCCTGTTTAGCACTCTCTGAACGAATATGCAGCTGCTGAATAAGAACCAATATCTTCATATGGCTTCAATGGCAATCAACACAAAAATGTTAAATTATTTAGAATTAATAAATAAATTATCTCTCTCTTAGTGCACTGCCTGGCAAGTTCGTGACATGTAACTCCTCCAAATAGTTCATCCTCCTCTTTTCTCTTCATATAAACTCACTGGTGAATTAGTTATATTATCTTCCAGCATCCCAAGTCTCGGTCTTCCTCAAAACTTTTTCCTTCCTTTCTTCCTTCAATTTCGTCTTTATTAAACCATTTTCTCTCAGGACATGACCCGTCCAGGTCTTTTATATTCCTTACATTTATCAATTGTCTATTTATTTCAACCCTACTTAGCACTTCTTCGTTCGCAATTTTGTCAGTCCATTTGATTTTCTCAGTCTCTATAGAAACATTTGAAATGCTTTCTATATCTTGATATCCTCCTTTTTTGGCGTCCATAAGACCATATTTCACATCAGTACACTAACGTGGTACACACCGGTGTCTATATAATCTCTATCTTCGTAGATTCCATCCAACTTTTGTCAGTATAGTTCCTTAATCTTGCTGAAGGCCTCGTTTACATGAGCAATTCTACATTTTATTTCAGATCCAAATTTCTAATATTGTATGTGTTATCGTGTGTCCAAAATATCTGAAACTTTATACCTGTTCTACCTCTGTATCGTCTGTGTTTATATTGACTCCTCCTCTTTTTCTACAAACTTTTATCACTTTGGATTTTTATATTTATTTTCATTCCATACTTTAATGTAGTCAAGTTTAGACCATCCATCCACAATTTTCTGCAAACCCACTTCGCTAAAATCTACCTATGATACCTTGATCAACGCAAATCTTACTTATTTCTTAAGTTTACTTCCAATTTGTATTCCTTATTTAATTTTATCCATTGCTTCTGTAATCATTGCCTCTGCGTAAATGTTAAATAGAATTAACGATAAATAATACAAGCATAATAAATTATATGATTAATACAAATTATTATTTAATATTAATTATAGGCCTATGCTTAGAAAAAACATGATAATAAATTACATGTTTGTTATATTATTCATGCTTACTTTTTGGATGACACTAACCGGTAAGACTGGTACTATATTTATACTATTATTTATGTTATTTGTCTATTTAATCAATTTAGTTGCTTGGAAAGCTTGTCCATTCTGCAAGAACAATTAAATTTTGTTATCGCAATGTCACTGAATAGGATTCTTATTATTGAAAGTAATGACCGAAACAGCTACGAACTTGCATATATTTTGTTCTGTAGTTAGAATTTTGAATGAATTCAACTGATTATCTATCAACCAATAATTCCACCGTCCAATCTATCATTTAATCTGTCAATTATTCAGATGTCAACTGGTAAGCAACTTGATTTCGCATCAAGCATCGACGAAATGCTCAATACTCAGTAGACCGAGTGGTAAGGCTCTCTGTCCCAGTAAGGCAAGGCCATCTGACGCCGACTGAATTTACGAATATGACTCAAGTTACCAGGAATTGTATTTTTACATTTAGGCTGTCATTCTGAGCGTAATTTGTATCCTTTGGCGAATTAACACAGGAAAATAAATTAGGAAGATGTTATTATTCAGTTCAATGTTAAGAAGTGTGACTCCAATAAGAAACTCTGCAGTACTAGACGAAGCTTTTCATACTCATAACCAGATGGCCGTGAAGCCATGCTCGAGATCACCGTAACAGGAAAATATATCATATCTTTTAGATAATACGCCAAAAAAGACCGGCGATACAAGTCTCTATGACTTCCTAATCCAGTACAATTAAGTTAACATGTCACGTATAGGAGACGCCATTTATTAAAGGACGTGTCGTAAATTTTGATCTGATCAATTCTACAGTATGTTGAAGGAAGTTGCTAGCAATGCCAATAGGCGGCTCAGTAATAAAAGAGCCGACATTAATATCCTAGGGCAGAACCTGACTGTCGGAAAGGATATTTAGCCCTTGCATTCGTCGCTCGGCATTTGTATTTCTGAAATATTTTACTTTGTCAATCACATCAAGCCTGTTTGTCATAGTACCGTTGGTACAATCATTATGTAATTTTTGATCTTTGGTCATGCCTGTATTTATATTAAAAATTAAGCTATAAATTTATTTGTACAACTATAACGGTACAACTATATACATACATGTATATTTATACAGTTTCTATGGTCTAATGGGTACCATGCTAGCCATGTTGATAAGCATGAGTCCATCGATTCGAATCTCAGCCAGACTGTATATTACTCTTTCAGTAACCCTTGCAATAAAGAAGAATAAACAAGATACGAGGGGCAGTCATAAAGTTCGAGGACTACATTTATTACACAAAAATTGTTAATGCTATTTACAAAATTTAAGTTTGGCCTTCAAAATACATCCCTTGGGAATCGATACACTTCGTCCAGCGATCCTTCCAAGCCTCGAAGTAGTGCCATAGGCCATTCTTGGACAGCACCTTCAGCGCACCCGAAACAGCTGCGTTGACCTCATCGTCTGACTTGATTGGGCTTGATTGGTGCTTCCAAACTGACGATTGCTGCTTAGATTCAGGATCGTAGTGGTGTATCCATGTCTCATCGCATGTCACGACACGTTTCAGAAAGTTCTCAGCCCCTTCACGTTGCAAGCGGGATCTCCACTGCAGGCAAATCGAAACACGAGTCTGGCACTGTTCTTCAGTCAGCAGCCTGGGCACCCATCGTGCGCATACTTTGTTAAATCCAAGTTCATTTAAGATTACTGCAACTGATCCATGACTTATACCAACTTCATTCTGTAGTTCTTGCATGGTAATTCTGCGATTTTGAAGCACCAGTTCATTGATTTTGACCATATTTCGGTCGTTAACTGAAGTTGAAGGCCTGCCTGAGCGTTCCTGAGACTGCACCAATTCTTCACCACTTTTAAAACGATTATACCATTTGCTAACATTTGATTTTGATGCAGAGCCTTCTCCATATGCTGTAGTCAACATTTGAAGCGCTTCCGTTTGAGTTTTGCCAAGCTTAAAGCAAAATTTGATCGAATAACGAACTTCTAACTTTGACGCCATTTTGTTTGTTTATTTGTCTGACTGGGTGTAAAATAGTATCAACACAGAAATGTTTCTATATCCGGTTGCGTTGAACCCATAGGGCAAGTAATTATATCAGAAGAAAGCCAAGAAAATAAGCTTTCACAATATGTCAGTCTAACGTTTGAAGATCCCACACCCTTTTCGAATTTTGACTAGTCCTCGAACTTTATGACCGCCCCTCGTATGTTTCATTGCTTCATTTTGGTTTGAGTTGCAATGTTTGGATGACCTCCGTAACTTCGGGCAACAAACATTCACTATTGATTGATATATATTTGCTTTAAAGTTGACCTGCGAATGTATAGTAAAGGTTTGCATACTTAAGAATATTTTAATTTATTAACAAAATATTTATTATAGAATCATCAGTGACTGAGTCCACAGCGTATCTGTTAGTTGCGCAACTACGGATAAGTAGCTGCTGGAATCAAATCCGATATTCGCCTTCGTACTGATGTGTTTTACCGAGAGGAGAGTGCCGTTAAATTTGGCTTTGTATTTTTAGCATTTAGGTATTAGAATAGTAGATAATAACAATAGGCCTATATATTGTAGAAATATAGATGCTGTGATGTACTATAATATCAAGTGTCGTTGTGTTATTCCCTACAGATTCAAATGACAATAAATTGTCTAAAGCAGGAAACGAAGACGTTTTGATGGTAAGCCCTCAATCAATGCTGCATAATATGATAATTGATTTAACATGTTGATTTTTATGGGGCACTTTATAATCTTAATAATGTAAAGGATGCGTTCAGTTTCTAAACTTTTAACAAAAAGTCTGAAGAAAGATACAAAGATATAGTGAAAACTTTGGTTTGAACCACACTACTGCATGGTTGTGAAACATGGACCTTAAGGAAGGAAGATATTAGAAAACTGGAGGCATTGGAAATGTGGATTTGGAGAAGAATGGAGAGGATTAGTTGGACTCAAAAGGCTACAAATGAGGAAGTTCTAGAGAGAGTTGGCACAGATAGACAGTTGATAAATGTATTAAGAAATAGGAAGAAGAGTTGGATAGGACACATTCTAAGGGGTCTATTAATAGAGGTCATAGAAGGTAGAATGGAAGGAACAAGAGGCAGGGTCAGGCCGAGATTAGGTATGTTAGATGATTTAAAGACCCACTCATATGTGGAAATGAAGAGGAAGGCGGAAGACAGAGAAGAGTGGAGGCGTTATATACCATGGACCTGCCAGTAGGCAGTGCACTAAGAGAGAGTGATCATTGAAAAACGTGTATAGTATATATTATACACCAGTGATATATACACTATATATCAGTGATACAAATACTATATAGTGCTACTATATACTATCAGTGGTATATACATGTATGCCCTATATCTTACTCTGAGACAAAACACATGCCATGCATTATACTTAAAACACTTGCCATGCATTATACTTAAAACACTTGCCATGCATTATACTTAAAACACTTGCCATGTATTATAGTTAACAATGTTGAAAATAATTCACTTTAGCAATAACTGAAATTATATTTACTGAAGGAAGTTAGAACTAAATTCTAAATCCAAATAAATTTTGGTTAAGACTTCATTTTCAAAACTTCGTTTTGTAAAGTTTTATTAAAAGCACTAATTTACGTGAAAGTTGACATTAAGTGTCTATTTATTCAGTAAATTAATGTTTGACGGTATAGCTGTATCTTTGAGTGAACGATCCTATATAGTATAATACATTTCTTATTATATTTAAAAGGCATCTTACATTCTATCTAGAATTAGACTATAAAATTTTGCAAATACTTATTTTTATTTTGCCTCAACGTTTCATCGACATCCTCACATCATTTTATTAAGAATATCTTGATTTTTCTGTACCTCTTTATTTTCGTTCTTATATTTATAACATTTCTCATAGCTTTTAGCCTATTATAAGAGTGGAAAGTTGTATTTTGTCAATAGATCATCTTGGATGAATATGTGTTTACTGTTTAATCGTTTTAATATTTTCACTAGTCTGTTATAATAGCATTAATTCTTATGCTTTCTGCGCAGAGGTTACGATTTTCACGGAACGGCGCAGGGCCAGAGTGCCTGAAGGGAAGACTGCCTCAGTCCACCAGCCTGGCCTCGCTCACCTCGACCACTCGGGGTCTCCCTGGCAGCCCGGGCGAGATGAAGAATCCCTGCAAGAGAACTGCCGGACTCTCCGCCGAGAGCGTCTCACAGCGACATCCCAAGGGACTTGCGGTGATATCTAGAGGAATATCCGGGAGAGGAAGGAATTCTCACTTCGCGATGAATCATAAGATCGATTCCGTTGAGTCAGAACCGAGCCACGACTACTCCGAGGACGACAACGACATCAATCGTAAGATCGAGATGTTCGATGACGTCATTAGAATGTCTGATGACGTCACGTGTCTAGATAATTCTTACGTACATTTCGCTAAAACACAGGCGGAGGTCGATCCGGCTCCGCCGCACGACTACTGCTACCCCACGCTACAGTCCGCCCAGGCGTCCTGCATAAAGTCTCCAGCGAGATCCGCCGGATCAACCGCCAGACTGCAATCAGGCGGGCCACTCCTCGATCAGCACGCCAGCAGGAGTTTACCTCAAAGAGTCGAATGCTATCAGACCGAGCCGACCCCTCAGAGACGACTAGATTTAATACAAACTGCCAGTGATAACGGCTCCATAGAACTGTCTAACCTACACCTACAGACATCTGGCGAATCGGCTCATAATCAGTCAAGTAAAAATCAAGATCGAAAAAAGAAACTCGCGTTCGGGCAGAGAGCAGTTTGTGTGTACTGCCATGAAGTGTTTATTCAGGGCGTGTCGACGACGGCTTGCCCGGACGCGCCTAACCCTTCGATAGACTGTATAGAGGCGGTGTCTTGCTCCTGCGCAGCGCACGCCGCGCTCTATCATTGCGCGGCAGACACTGAGGGTCACTACTCCCTCTCGTGTCCGTGTACGTCTAAAAAAGAATGTAGAAAATGGGCTCTTCTTGCTCTCCTGTCCCTATTTCTGCCTTGTCTGTGGTTTTACTATCCCCTAATGGGCTGCCACAAGTGCGCAACAAGATGTGGGTTCTGCTTGGGTCGACACAAGGCGGTTTAGATCTCCCTACATGTGATTGTCGCTTTTGTTATCTAATTATTTTTGTATTATTTATACGAGATGTAAATACGCGGCTGCTGTACAATAGTGTGATTTACGGTTGCAAATATTTTTGATGCAAGATGTTTTGACTTCGTTTAGATATCTATGAAATGTATTGAAACTTAAAAGGCAAATTCAGGCATGGGTAAGCTATTTTTATTGTACATATCGTATTTGAAATATATAACTTGAAATTTTTGATGTTTGCTTGAAAATCATCTAATTCCTACATCTGACGAAAATGTTTCTCTATTTGCAATATTATTTCAATTTTCTAAAACTAAAATATCGCACATTAATGTTCTCTCTTCGTCAACAAGGATTGTAATGGTTAGCTAAATCAGGACAGAAAATATGATTATTCCCTATAGAATTAAAACTGCTCCGTTATCCGTTATCTTTCTTTTTATGCTGTTCAAATACCAATGTTTTGTTACTTAACGATAACGATTTAGGAAATGATTAGGCCCAGATTAGCTAAAGCGAAAACAGGAAGTAATATATATTAAGGAATATTTCACTGTCAGACACCGTTTCGCTAGGGACTACTTCTATAATCTGCTGACCTATTCCTATCTTTTTATTTGGTTATAATCGCATATTGACCGTCAGAAAATTTTTACAGTCATTTAATTCAACTGTATGATTATCTTGCGTTCTAATTCCTTCTCCGTTTCGGGAGACTTTTTGACATATTTTCAAATTTGCACCATTAATACTCTGATAATTGCTAAATGTGCTTTTATATTTAATTATCAACTTTTCTTTTATTCACTAAAAGTAATATGTGCAGTGTAAGAGTCATTGTTAAACTGATGAATAGTTTCTGCTTTGATTTGCAATTGAGTACATTTACAGAAATGAAATCAATAGTTCCAATATGTGCTCCACCATCTCTTTGCAGGACTAAGTTCTTCCAGCAAGTGGTAGCACATGCATTGCAGTGGCGGATCCAGGGAGGGCAAGGGGTACCTGCCTCCCTCCCGAAATCTTTTTGAATTTTTTTAACTACCATATTGCTTCACATCTTAACGAAAGGGAATCAAAAATGACGTTTGCCAGTGATCTGTTGGGGTCCAAAGGGGGTGGCGATCATAGTTAAGAATTTCAGTCGTTCAAAAGCTAACAAAACGGTTGCATGATATTAAAAAGGTCGTGAAACATTTTTCTGCCCCTCCCCCGAAAAAATTTTAGAACCGCCCCGATGCATTGAATATATGCTGAGGAAGATTGCGAAGAAAGCGTAGATTTTTCGTATAATATATTATTTGCTTGATTCTGGTGGTTACTTTAAAACACATTAATGACAATCGAATCTTGTTTCCTCTAAAGCTTGGTTTAGGATCAAATTCCTTGTCTCGTCTATGCAAGCTGTGTTAAGTATCACAAAGTCTTTACAGATAGGGCATGTTATTTGAAATTAGAATTTATAAGAAATCACGTGATCTCTGTGCGATCAAACAATATATTTACGAAATACTGTTAATACGCGGTAAACTTGAGTATTTATTGCTTATTGTTAATGCCTGTGTTGCTCGCCTTTTGTTTTAACTGATTAGTTTAAATGTTACTGATACTCGAATTTCATCTCAGAATCTCAGCTTTGCTCTGGTAGCCATATACCTGCTGCCGTCTGTGAATTATTTATGCGCTTGACTTGATGCTGAAAATAACTTCCTTTTTAACGTGCTGTTTTGTCGGAATATTTTGTCTCGACATAGAGAATTCTAAATAAATAAAGGAAGCTTATGATCGGCTAACCTTCGGCGAGACACCACAAAATGTTCCTAACTGGGTTTCTAGTCTCTCTGAGAGAAAAAACCAACATCGCTACACAGTTTCTAGCGAGCTACCTTCCATTCGATTGGTGAGCGCTCTGTCACCACAACAAAAGAAGCTCCGCTGAAAGTAAATAGCATGAAAAATAAATATTATAAAAACTACTGCATTAAATCGAACATCGGCGTAAATTCCAAAAATATTGAGAAAATAAATCCGAAAATACGAATATGAATCCAAAAATTGTTTGTACTTTCTAAGACGCAAATAACAAAGGTACCGAGGAAGGAAACGGAAACTACAGTGGAGTCCATACATTTTCAAAGCAGGATTAAATTTTAAGTATGGTATAATACAATCTTTGAGAATGGTTGAAAATTTTATCAGTGGAATTAATATTAGAGTTTGATTGAAGGAACTAGAGATATGTAGATCTTGATTCTGTCATGAGGTTGATCTCATGAGAGTCAAAAGATGCTCAGTCAAGTTCTTAATAGTCTGGGAACATGTCATGTCAAATAAATGCTACTGTTGAATAGTTTCGTTAGCGTAAAAGTATTAATAGCATAAAATTGTTGACAGCATAAAAGTGTTAATAGCATAAAAGTGTTAATAGCATAAAAGTGGTAATAGCATAAAAATTTTAGTATCGTCAAAGTGTTAATAGCACAAAATTTGCCGATAGAAAAAAGTTTTAATACATAAAAATTGTTAATAACATGAAAGTGTTAATGCATAAAATTGTTAATAACATATGAATGCTAATATCATAAAAGTGCTAATAACATTAAATTGCTTACAGCCTAAACTTGTCATGCATAAAAATGGTTGATAGCATAAAAGTGTTAATAGCATAAAATTGTTAATAGCATAGAAGTGTTAATGAGATAAAACTACATAAAGTTGGAAACTAGTAACTTAGAAATTAGTGCTAACTTTAATAGATCCTTTCAATTGCATGGAGTTTGCTAAAATTTGTGGTTCAAGAAATATCGTTGAGTCTACAGTTCAATCTAAATCTAACAGCCATTTGCTTAAATCTACTATTATTTGATATATAATTAAAGTGGCTTCATTTATTAACCAAATCTCGTGTAAGTAGATGACTAAATAAGCTAATAATAGGACATTTTGAGAAATAGAATTCACAACGCGTATCAAATGCAGTAGTATCCATTGAGTTGATAAAAAGCTAATGATAAGTTTGACTCTGTATCTGTCAATAGGATTCAGCCCGAGATGAACTCGTAGCCTCCTCTCTCTCGTGCAAGTGTCATACCTATCCGACCATCCAACCCGTACTTTACTATGACTATATAATTGGACCAAATATTTCAGAACTATCAATTAAACAATTTTAAATTAATTAGATATAGATCTATTTTGAGCATTACGTAAACTATAATAATTGCAACACAATAAATGGAATTCAAATGGTCCATCTTAATTGCTGGTTGCTAAGATAAATGTGAAATTTATTAATAATCTAATAATAATAGTAATATACGAGAGTAAATGATTGTAATGATAAATTTGTAGCATTTAATTTTTTACTACTTTTATTTTACATTCATTTACACAGTCGCCTAGTCTAACCTGATATATAATATTGATGTGGCTAATAGTGCTCTTTTGAGATGGGACAAATGGGAAGTTTTGTTAGAAGCATTTTTATTTCGATTTTGTAACTGAACTCTCATCTCTGTAAAGCAGTCTCTAAGACCGATTTAGGCCATTTTTGACACTTCTATGTAAGTTTTCATTGTTAGTAATAATAATATGAATAATAATAATAATTAAATTAATAATAATATCAACAGTAAAAATAGTAATAATCATCATCATCATAATAATAATCGTAATTATAAGTATAATAATAATAAATAATAATAATAGCATAAGGCAAAATAATAATCACAACGGCCAATTAATTGAGTTCTTTAAAGAGGTTTGATGAAGTTGCTGAGAGTTAATTGGAAATACCTGATGATTGGTTAACGAAACACCGCCAAATCTTGTGTTCTGTGAACGATATTCAATGTTACCTGTTACAGCCGACACTTTGAGAGTGACAGCAACTTTACTGGCTATAAAATTTAACAGTTTTAAAATGTCTATATTAGCGACATATAATATAGTATTTGTATAAAATTTTATAACATTTGACGTTTGTCCAGTCGTAATATAGTAACAAGAATATTGTTTACTTAAATTGTATAGGCTATTCCACAGCAAGAATACTACTCTGACTGATTGAAAAGTTCTACATAATTTACTTTAATTACAATTATGTTTTCTCATCTTAATTTTACTCTAACTAGCAGAAGGTTTACTATTAAATTAAATATAAACTAATGAATATGATAATACAATTTTCGTAATATTCTACAAATATTTCTATATAAAATAAATACAAACATGTATATCATCATCTTCATCATCTTCCCTTAAATCCCAGTTCAACCAGGGTCGGGATACGAATAGACGATTTATCCATTTATCCATTTATACAAACATGTTTATATAAAAATAATAATAGCAATCCATCTTAATTCCAAAAACGAAAATATAGTTAAAAGAAGCTAGTATGTGAGCATTAGCCGAATGCTAAAATTTTGCGCATTCTTACTTCACAACTGAATTCTTGTTACCAACTGCGTACTTTATTATATTTGGATAGTTTTACACATCAGGCCACTATGGCATATTTTAATGAAATGTTCTGTACGATAGTGGACATCGTAGCTTTATATTGTCATCATAGTGTAGGCCTAATTTAATATCATTCTTTATTTTAGCTCAAATGAAGCTAAATAGTAACTTTAATGCTTTTTCGTTACCGCAAGTGTACTGCACATCGGGGTTTCGAATCCGCTGACATTTAATTACCACAAGCGTTTCCTACCATCTCGTTCACCAGCCGGGTTTTAAGTAATAACTCTAGATGTCTAAAAGATGTTTACATTTAAACAAGGACTAGATGTCTTAAAATGTAAACATTTTAACATAGACTAGATGTCTAAAAATGAATACATTTAAACATAGACTCGATGTCTAAAAATGTTCATATTTAAACATAAACTTGATGTCCATACTTCTCAAAATTTGAACATAAAATTAATATAACTTTGCAGAAATTAATGTCTGAAGAATATATCCGTTAACTTTAATTAAATAGCAAATTTTTAATTATTTTTCAGTCAACTTTCTGCAAATCTAAATGAAAAAATATCTTAGGTTCTTTACTTTCGCTAACTTGAAATAATATAAAAAATATAAAGATATTAAGTCGGATCATAAATCTACATGTATATATGTGTTGTTTACTGGTAAGTTATCTCAAGGTTATGATAAGATGCTAGTCTGCAGTAGATTTATTATCATGGAGACAGTAAGTCCAAGAGTGTACGCCGTTATGATGTTAGAAAGTTGTATGATGACAAATTTCATGACTATAAATTTACGAACTTTGCGTTTTATTTTAATTTGGCTTAGGACTGCATATGAGTTTCTGCCGTATGGTGCTACACTTGATTTAGACAATGATTATACTGTATGTCTATGCATTTGAATGTTTAAAAGCATGCTTTCTTGCCGATTCTTAAAATGGCCGGTAAACTTAAAATATTAATGTATACTATTTAAAGTTTTCGACCAACAGTCGTTTCGATTAGGCTATTTGTTAAATTTAGCTTTATTTTATTATTTAGCGACTGTATTGCAATTAGACGTTTGAATTGTTGTTCAAACAATTTAAAGAAGTTAATTTAATATATCATTCTTGCTATTCATAAGCCAAATATCAATTGTGTGTTATGTTTAAATTTCAAGAGCTAATCTGAATGTATTCCAATGTAGTTAGAATATAAATTTACTATTTAATACAATTTAAATGTTATTGAAATCATGTTATAGTAATAATTTAGAATATTTTTGTTGGAATAATAAAATTTGCATTTTAGCCACTTAAATGTTGAGCCACTTCTAAGAACGATCACAGTTTGTAACTGTAGCGACTTTAAAACTTCGCGTGTTACTGTTAGCATACGTGAAACTAGGCCATTATAAAACTAAAGCCTCAGAATAATTAAACTGGAGCTTCATTAAGCCTGTGACCTCGTCTAAGACTGGGCCACTAAGATTTCAGCATCGATAAAATTACGATTATGCATTACGAAATAGTAAGAAAAGTTGGATAGGAAAGTCTATTAATAGAAGTCACAGAATACAGAATGGAAGGATAAGGAGGCAGAGGCAGGCCGAGATAAGGTATGTTAGATGATTTAAAGATCCACTCATATGTGGACATGCAGAGGAAAGCGGAAGACGGACAAGAGTGGAAGAGTTATATACCATGGACCTGCCAGTAGGCAATGCACTAAGAGAGATATATATATATATGTATATATATCCGTATGATATCCGACTAAGGATCAGTATGTGTGGCTAAAATCCTTGGCTCTCCGGTCACTGATATCGCTTTCGTGAGGTGATAGTGATCGACTCTAAGATTGTCTTTACAACATTACACACACACACACACATATATATATATATATATATATATATATATATAATATTTATATATAGCCTATATATATATATATAATATTATATATAAGGTATTTCTCTTGAATAAACAGAGTAAATACATTTAAAAAATTGATTACCGATAAGATAAAAATTAATTAACGTTACATATAAGGTTGTAAGATTCAACTAAGCAGAGACTGAGCAAAGCATTGGGAAACTATCCCTGAAGTCGTACTTTTCAAGCTTAAAACTAATTAGGGTATGGTAAAAGTTGAGTCTTTTTAGAGAATAAAATGAAATAAATAGAAATATTATCATATTGTGCTAGAAGAAAATGAACGGTAGTGCATATGGATTACGGAAAATCAACTTAAGCCCAACCAGTTTGCATTTACTAATACACAGTCTGCAGCAAGTAGCCGTTAATGTGAAACAAACAATAAATAAAATGAAGTCCAACGTTTCAGTGAGAGAGAGTGCAACGCAGGACATCAGATTGGCCGTGGGAATCATTTGGAATAGTTATGATGGAATAAACAGCAATCAAAATTGCTTGTTAAATCGATCATGAATCGTGTTATTTTTCACTTAACGAAATTAAATCTATGTACAGCTTATGCATGGAAAATTTCATAACATTTGCTGCATGAACCTGCTAGAACACGTAGGATTGGTTTAATTTGAATAGTTAGTGATTTATCTAAATATGTAAACTCAAAACGGCTAGATTACCTAGTTAGCAAAACAACGATATGCTTGGCATGATCTAAGTTCAAACGGAGAATTTTTTATTTATGAAATTTTTCCTTACGTACGGAATATATCCTGTTAAAGTTATATGTATTACAGACAACTTTTATATATTTTATTTATTTATTTGTTTAATCCTTTTGCACAACAGAGCAACGTATCATAATATATAGAAATTCAGCAAAATAAAATGTGCAAAATCAGGGTATACCTCAGGCATTAGGAACTCACGAAGACCCTTCACATAAAGACTAATTAAAAGTTGCATTTAGAGATGAATAAGCTTATTAATACAGTGTAAACTAAGATTTAAAATAAAAGAGTCTAAGTTAGTCACCGTGAGTATCGCCACAAGACGTTCTTAATTAAAATCATATGAAAATGTAAGATAAAATTTAAAGAGAAAATTTCATGTATATAAATTAAGAGCATAGAATTTTGTAGCGGGATTAACTGGTTGATCTATGGAGTGATGGTTGATCTACCTCTTATATCATCTGTCAGGCAATATAGTTTGAATTTTGATAACATTGGAATAGTCTAACTGAAAATTAGTGTCGTCCCTCTCGCTAGTGTTCTGCCAAGTAGCATGTCAAAGCCACGCATTCATACTCGGAGTCTGCATTCAAATTCCATATGGAGCACTCCATAGATCAACCAGTTAATCCCTCTACAAAATTCTATGCCTAGCCTATACCTTAAGTAGCGTATAGCTTGGGAAAATATAGCTTCTGAAATGATCCCGATGCCAGCCTCAGTTTTTGATTTGTCCCTCTTGCAACACGTGCAGTTAACGATTAGTCTATTCTTCAGTGTCCCTGACAGAGCACGGGAAAAACTAAAATATAAACTTTATTAATTCCTGAACAGACCAATATAGATGCTCAAGATATATCTCGATTTTAAATGTATGTCATCAATATCAAACTTATATGATAATATATCTGTATATTAACTCCAAATATTATTGCAGATTTCAGAATTGCATTTCTGACATAAGCAGATAAGCGGAAACTATCAATTACAATGCATCAAGTTTCTCTGCTACTGATAAATTTATTGTTAAAATACTGCCTATCGCTCAGCGTGGATCTCAAGTCCAGGTCAGCCCAACAAGAACTGAATCAGATAGACCACACCAACCATGCTGTTGCAGTTAATGTGACGTCATATCGGAGAGAATTATCCAAGAGAGAGGCTCTGCTAAATGAAGAACAAGTTAGGAGGCTTCGAGCTAAAGTAATGCCACGTAAGTTAATGGTTGAAATATTTTGAAAGCATTAGTATACAGATAAAATAGTTGTACTAGCGATATTAATGCAAACCTTCAAATTAATTAATTCCAAATTAGTAAAAAATTAAACTTTTACATCCACCTGTATATTGTAGGATATTAAATTAAATATACTATGAATTTTTTACCATTGAAACTCGTTTCAATTTCAATTTTAATTTAATAAGAACACCAAAAAGGGTCATTCTACCCTGTGAGTTCACATACACAACACACAAACAAGCAAATGCAACAGGAAAAATGCAAACTGTGAACTTCTTCTTCTTATCCTTCTGTGTCCCTACACAGCTTTAAGCCATTTTTAACGCATTCTTTCGCCGGGTTATTAAATACCATTAAATATAGTCTCGTAATTGTTCCATCAATTAAGCTGCACTTCATCATATGCGCAATGTCCTCCTCGTCGATGCCACATTCGCACAGTGTTGATCCGGTATAAAAACCCCAGCGGCTCAGTGAGACCTTCGTTCTACCAACACCTGTGCGAAACCTGTTTAGACACACCCATGTACGCCAATTCTCATCAGATCCACATGGGAGATTTTCCGATATTTCAACGCATTTACGTTCTTCTGGAATCGTTTCAAGATGTTCTTTCCAGAGTTGGAGACGGGTGTATTCAACTGATTGAGTTAGTGGTGACGCTGAGTTGAGGAAAGAGCGTCTGGATTTTAGTCGTGGTCTCTGAGGTCTTTGCCCGTGTAGTGGATGTCGCTGGCCATATTCTTGTCTACTGCGTTCTGCTTGACTGGCCACTTGACGTCTGATGGTTGGTGGTGCAATGCCAGATAGTAGATATAGACTGTCCCTGTATGTTGGTTTCAAGCATCCCGTGATTTGACGGCAAGCATTGTTCAGAGCGCTGTCAAATGTGCATGAGGAGAGCGACCCCAAACAGCACAGGCATATTCAGCACTAGAGTAGCATAGAGCCAGTGCTGTGGAGCGTAAAGTGGATGCTGTGGCTCCCCAGCGAGTGTTTGCCAATTTTCGAAGTATTGAGTTCCTGGTGATGATTTTCGCTTTTGTTTTCTCAATATGTTGTTTGAAGCTCAGTGTCCTGTCTAGTGTTACACCAAGGTATATGGGGGTTCTGCAGTATTCAATTGCGATACCTTCCCAAGTAATCTTCAATTCTCTATTGGCGTCCTTATTTCGTAAATGGAATGTAGATAATTGAGTTTTGGCAGGGTTTGGCTTTAGGTGATTCTTCCTATAGTACACTGACAGTTTTCCCAGGATTTCACTTAGTTTCTATTCTATATCAGTGAAACTCTTAGATTGATAGGCACAGCAGTTGTCATCAGCATAAATGAAACTTCTGACATTTGGGATGATTGGCTGATCATTCGTGTATATATTGAACAGAATAGGCGCTAGGACACTCCCTTGAGGAAGACCATTTCTCTGAGTTCTCCAACGACTCTTAGGATGTCCTACTAGTTCTACATAAAATCTTCTATTGGCCAGGAGCTCTTTGATGAATTTTGTCAGTTTGTAGTCTCTTGTCACGCTGTACAGTTTTGTGAGAAGTCTTCTGTGACATACTGTATCGTATGCTGCTGATAGATCTACAAACACAGCTCCAGTTATGAGTCCCTCTTCAAAACCATTTTCAATGTACTGAGTTAAATTTAGTAATCTGACTTGTACATGATCTTCCTGGGCGGAAACCACACTGCTCTTTTATTAACAAATCATCGACCATTGGCGACAAGCGATTGAGGATCATGCGTTCCAATAATTTGTATGTATGACATAACAAAGAAATGTGCCTGTAACTTTTGGCATCATTGGGGACTTTACCAGGTTTCAATAGAGCAATGACTTTAGCTTGTCGCCATAAGCTCGGTATTTTGCAGCTTGATATGCATTCATTATAGAACTTTAACAGCCGCGCTTTTGCCTAGTTCCGAAGTGCTGTATCAGTTCACATCCTATGTCATCTATTCCGCATGCTTTACCAGTTTTTAATTGGTCGATTGCAGTCTGTAAGGTCTTCTGATGTGAATGGTTGTAGCAGGCTGTCTTGATCATGTTGATTAGGAATGATTTTAGCTTTGGGCTCTCGTGATGATCCTGAAGGGCTTTTACCATTGAGTATCAACTGATGTGCAACCTGATTCGCCGTCACATTGCTGTAGGCTTTAGGTTTTGTATAGTCGTTTGTTAGCAATCTAATGGTCGACCATGCCTTCTTGCTGTTGTGAGTCATGTCAGTGGACTCAATCAGGTTCTGCCATCTCTGTCTTCTCTCATCGGTAAGTTTGTTTAATAGCCTATCACCCAATTCTAGTGTCTCCTCATCAAATGGATCATTTTCGTAAGCTTCTCTATTAGCCTCGTAGATTTCTTTATTCTCTATAGTTAATCCAGGGATATATTGAGTTCTGCAGCCTCGAGGGATGTGTTTCCTTGCTGCTTGCTTAATCACATTAACGAAAATTGTATAGTCTGTACTGCACTGTGTGATCTTATCGATACAATTTTCAACCTCTGCAGTGTAACCAGCCCAATCCGCCTTCTTGTAGTTAAAACGGCGTCGGAAAGGTACTTTACTGGGGGATACCAATGCTTTGATCTCCACAGCTATTGGTCTGTGCTGCGTATGGGGATTGGGAGACAGAACCCTTTCATGACACATCTCTGATATTCTCTGACTGGCAAATATAAGATCAGGGTTATATCCCCGCCCCCAGCGACCACTGTTGAACGAGTATGGCTTTTTAGGGTCGTGAATTAGCGTAAACTGATTCATTTCTGCCCAATTTTTCACCCTTCGTCAAAATAGTCAGGAGTATAATTTTTAATTTATATAAAAAAATAAAATAATAAAAATAATCAAAGAAGAAGAAGAGCATATGAGCGAATAGCTATCCATTAATACTCTAAACTTTTATCTAAATAGAGCGACTGTCAGCCTATCCATCTAAATGCGATCATGTCATATTTTAAAAAAGATAATATTTGGGTCACTACCAGTTACTAATTATGGTTTTGTGTTCCATTCGCCGCCCATTATTTCTAACGAATTTAGACTGAGTGCGTGAGCTAAGTTCTTATACCGATATACACGTATATTACATTATAAGTATTCCTTATACCGATATATTATATTACATAATAATTAGTCCTTATACCGATGTATATATATATATATATATATATATATATATATATATATATATATATATATATATATATATATATATTACATAATAATTAGTCCTTAAGCCGATATATATATATATATATATATATATATATATATATATATATATACAATGTGTGTATATATATACATGTATATATAGATATATATATATATATATATATATATATATATATATATATATATATATATATATATACACACACACACACAGTATATATATATATTGCATAATAATTAGTCCTTATGCTGTTATATTTTACATAATAATTAATTATTCAGGGCACTTCTCACAAGTTAAGAGTCAAAGATTGCCGAAAATTTTCATTTGTGGAACACTAGTTAAAGCTCTATTAACTGCTCCGCCACTAGTTAAAGCTCTATTAACTGCTCTACCACTAATTAAAGCTCTAGTAACTGCTCTACCACTAAGTAACGCTCTATTCACTGCTCTATCACTAAGTAACGCTTTATAACTTTTCCTTCACTAGATATAATAGCCCATTCGTAACACACAAAAAACAGTACAACAGAACTTAATGCAACTAAAGAAAAAAAAATTATGCATGAACTCCGTCCATATGGCTGGAGCCTGTGGCGATGTCGGTAAGATACTCTACCGCGTGTCAGTATGTGCGGTGTTCAAATCCTGGGCTCGCCCGTCAATAACATCGCTATCGAGTGAGGAAACTGATGTTAACATAAGCTTTTTAGCTTTTATATACATGTATAGTGGCTGGTTTAAGTGTAACAGAGTACAATATTTAGCACTACACAGTAGTTGAAAACTGATGCCCATTGACTGGATGCCCAGATAATTTAATGCTTGGCGCAGGCCTGAAGTAGATTCTTTTCTGTTGATATCCTCATCGCCTTATCAAAACAATATTATCTACTGGGTTAAGACTTAGGAACTATCAAATCTAATAATGCACACGTAAATTCAGACATTTGTATACCATCAGATATCATTTTGCAGGTTAGTAATTAAATTTCTGCCAATAGGCCTGATATTCACGTTTTGTTTGATACTTTACAGTTCACAGCGTACAGACGACAGCAATCGGTCGCTTTTACGCCTGTATCTATGTTCGTGGTGTAACGTCATTAAACGGAAAGATATACGTCACATGCGCGTCCTCTGACGTCATACATGTTTATGACTACGAAACTTACGAAGGAATAGATCGAATAGAAGCACCGGGAGAGAAAAATCTTCACGATATCGCTGCTTGTAGGCAGACAAATCATTTATATGTATTAGAAGCAAATAATGGCCAAGAAATGATAAACGTATGGAAAGCGTACGTTAATCCAGGCAATGGGCAGGTGTTAAAATGGAATCTTTGGAAGACCGCAATGTTCTGGTCTCATTCTATTTCCGTTTCCGCATCAGGTCGGATCTTACTTCTGACTAAAAGCAGCCTGAGAGTGTTTGATCGTGAGGGAGCTTCGCTGAGAACAGTCATTCTCCCAGCTCAGGTAACTAATCCACGCCATGCTGTGGAAACTCTTGATGGGAACTTTGTTGTCTGCCACGGTTGGGACGACGATCAACACGGTGTGAGTTTGTTAAATGGTTTGGGAAGAGTTCTCAGAGCTTACGGCGGTGTGACTGATCCATGGACGGGAGAGGAAAAGCTGCATCAACCTAGTCACCTGGCTCTGGATGAAGAGGGGCGCGTGTTTGTCGCTGATCAAATAAACTATCGAGTGTTGTTGTTTACACCAGACCTCAGAGCTAATATAGATCTGCTTACCGCTAGTGATGACGGGACGGTGTTTCCACTGAGACTAAGCTACGATCCCTCGGATAGGAAGTTAATCATAGGACTAACTTCCGGCAATCCTAGGATTCCCTCAGTACTGGTCTTTAGAATAAGCGATATTTGAAAAGGGACATCTCATCATCTCATCATCGCACTGAGGTTGTGTTTGTTCACGGGCCATGGTTAGAATTTGAAGAAATGCGAAATGAGCTTTTAAATGGGTCGGAGTACCCCAATTAAAAGCTCATTTCGCCCCATTCACACCCGCTGGGGTACCCAGGGAGGTACCCTCCACCATTTATATATTGTATCATATAAATAATTAAGCTTCAAATTTCAACAGGTCTGTTTGTTATTAGTGCATATTATATATTCCGTAAAGCTCCTTTTTGAAATTCCGTTTAGGCTACCTTTGGACTGGTGTTTTTGATTTTTGAATTTGCTCTGTTTTAGACCTTCTTTTTCTTCACTAGCTTGGATTTGTCTCAATAGTGCTCGGTGTTGCCATGGACGACAGTAAAACTCTAATTGTTGTAATTAATGTTTTGATTTATAAGTTAAAGTCACTGTCATAATTATATCAAAGTTCATTGTCTTATAATGATGATAAAAGCACTAAGTTAATCATAACAGCATCTCTCTCTCTCTTAGTGCACTGCCTACTGGCTGGTCCTTGGTATGTAACGCCTCCACTCTTCTCTGTCTTCCGCTTTCCTCTTCATGTCCACAATGAGAGGGTCTTTAAATCATCTAACATACCTAATCTCGGCCTGCCCCTGCCTCTTTTTCCTTCCATTCTACCTTCTATGACCTCTATTAATAGACCCCTTAGAATGTGTCCTATCCAATTCTTCTTCCTATTTCTGAATACATTTATCAACTGTCTATCTGTACCAAATCTCTCCAGAACTTCCTCATTTGCAACATTTTGAGTCCAGCTAATTCTCTCCATTCTTCTCCAAATCCACATTTCCAATGCCTCCAGTTTCCTAATATCTTCCTTCCTTAAGGTCCATGTTTCACAACCAAGCAATAGCGTGGTTCAAACCAAAGTTTTCACTATATCTTTGTATCTTTCTTCAGCCTTTTTGTTAAAAGTTTAGAAACTGAACGCATCCTTTACATTATTAAGATTATAAAGTGCCCCATAAAAGGCTGATGTGGGCCTAAAAGTGTTTCTTAAAGCCGTGTATATACAAGGGTCAAGTAAGAGAAATTATAGCCGACGATTGTTATATATAAGACACTATTAAAAATAGGTTGTAGGCCTATCTAAATCACTACTGTAGTTGTGGCCTTTGTATGAAGGTAGAGTGGGAGTCTGTTGTGAATAGATCCCAATGAAAGGACAAAAATTCATTTCATTCATTCAGATAAAATTCATTCAGATTGGTGTGTTGAATCTGCACTTCTATTAACTCAATCTTTTTGACATTAATTTGAGGTAATAATGAAGGTCATGGCCTAACATACTAAATAATTTCATTGTCATTTACAATACAGTGTAAGTCTAGTTTGGTTGCATCTATTTTATAAAATATTTAATTAAGTTCCTGGAATAATAGTTAAAGGAAGTCCTCACAATACCTGTCCTTCAAGTGCTGCACTGGTGAGACACCTACAAAGGCCTAGTACCTGGGATTCTGTTAACTAGCTGCTACAAGATTTATTATTTTTAGCTTCCCATTAGTAAACGATTACTTGAACATAGCATCATACACTACTAATATTTTAGCGGAATTTTACAGGGGTGAGGAAAAATACTTCGGATAATTCTATTTCTAAGCAAAGCGAGACTGGATATCACGTTAGGCCTAAGTCCTATATTTTTATAAAGCTTATGTTTCGCTGGATATATGAGAAGCCCTGTGAATTCAAAGCTATTGTTGCTATAATAAAAATTGTTCAGCCTTGTATGGATATTAGTCATTTGAAGATATCGCGTTGAGAACGTAGTAAAACTGAAGGTAAACTTGAGTAATTATCAATGTCTATACAACGAATAGACAAAGCTTGAGTCAGAATCACGTAATGTGAAGTCAAGGTAGCGCGATAGGGTGTGGTATATCGAACAGTATTAAAATTATTAGGCCTTGTATAAAAACTAAGTGCTAATGGATAAATACTTTGAATTGCATAAATCACTTTTAAATGTACATGTACATGTATATACGGCTATATTCAGTTTATACACTTCAATAATGAACTAGATTGTTTCACTTCAAATGTTAACGAATTTAAATAAATTTACGTAGAATTTATGTTTGAGCGCTTCTAGTGTAATTAAAGTAATCTGATGTAGCTCCATGTACAAATTATATTTATCGGACTTATACATTTGATGTGTACTGTTGGGGACGTCCCTGACATCATTCCTGGATGAGGAAACAGGCGTTAAACCTTTATTATTATTATTTAATAATATTGAAGAACTATTAAAAGATTTACAGTTGCATGGGACTGTCGTTACACAAGTAAGATTAATGGACAGTCTATTAGTATTGGCTGGAGCCAGTGGCGATGTCAGTAAGATACTCGACCGCGGATCAGTATGTGCAGGGTTCAAATCCTGGGCTCACCCGTCACTGACATTGCTTTCGATTGAGGAAACTGACGTTAAAATTTACTTTTTTTAGCTTTTTTATTAAATGCAGCTATGGTAAACACTAACTGGGAGTTTGAAATTTAGAGTTAGTTATAGCTAGTTGTTATTTAAATCTTTATTTCACCCGAAGACAGCATCTTTATTTCAGACCCAATGGCAGCATCTATGAGAAAAATACTATGCAATTACTCAGGGGCAATTAAGTTTCAATCCAAAAGCTACCATAAAATGAGAATAATTACAATTAGGATTGAATAATTTAGAGCCATCCCCGGTCCCCGTTGTGTGTCCGGGACACTGAAGAATAGACCAACCGTAAACTGCACGTGTCGAAACAAGCGATTGAGCAAGAACTGAAGATGCAATGGAAAACCACATCAGAAGCCATATTATTCCCAAGCTATGGATTATATTAAGGTGTTGATAAGGCATAGCCTTTTGTGAAAGGAATAATTCGTTAATCGCTGGCGTACTCTTGTGGAGCCCTCAAATAGCGTGTGAGTACGATTATGTAACTTGGACCTGCCACTTGGGAGAACAAGAGAGAGAGAGAGATGTGGACCATAAGATAGCCTTTTTGATGGGATCATCTTGCTGAAGCTTTCTCTCAAGAAAATGAAAGCGGATTGTCAGCAGAATTTAGCTTGTACTTGTATGCACCTATACATCCTAACGTCTTGAAGAGAAGCTCTTCGGGCTTCTGACGTTGACGTTAAACCCACATCATCAGTCACATCTACTTCCTGTCAGAACACCAGAGAGAAAGATTTAAACCTATTAGCTTTATAAATTCAATCTAACGAAAACGGCCAATAAAATTCTATAGGAGATTAAAAGTTTACATTTTCTTTAAATTAAATTAATTGAGGGCCACATCCATTGAACAATCTAGATTTTTTAAATCTTGAGGTTGAGTGAGCAATAAATTTAATTGAATCTTAGAATACTTCATTGTATTCAAAGCGTCAAGCTTGTGTAGTCAATCTTGTACACGGTTTTACTTATTGCATTTCTTGCACGCCTCTCAATGCATGTTAGTATTTTTAAATAACCTAACTGGCTAACTAATGAGCTGAAATAAGCGCTAGCAACGGAAGTAAACAAATCTGTATTCAGTTGGCTGGAGCCAGTGGCGATGTCGGTAAGCTATTCGATCGCGAATCAGTATGTGCGGGGTTCAAAGCCTGGTCTCGTCCGTCACTGACATCGCTTTCGAGTGAGGAAACTGACTTTAACATTAGCTCTAACAATTCAGTTGAAATCACTAGCGTTGCTTAGTAGTGGAGCATTTTACAAACAAATGTTGTTGTCGATGAATTTCATTTCCGAGTTTATTGCATCCAGATATGAATGGAAGGCACCTGTAATATCAGCTTATTCTGCACCAGTAGGGAGCTTTAGAAATACATAATATACATATATTACAATATAATATTAGTTATATTGTTTTCATTATTCTTTTCTGCAGAGAATATATACTGTAGAAATGAGACTGAGACTTAAGCCATTTTGAAGAACATGTCCGCATTGCCACCTTGTCGCATTTGTAATAAGAAGGCAACGGGAATTCATTTTGGAGTAAATAGTTGCGAAGCCTGCAAGGTTTACCTCTTATCTTATTTAGGCTTAGAAAGTTTAAATTGTTAAATAATATAAACGTATATTGTATTAATAATATAATTTGTATTAATAATATAACTTGTGATATTAATAATATTAATTAATAGTAACAATAAAACTTGTATTAACGCTCAACTGTTGGCTTTTTAGTCTTTCACAAACTTTGTGTATTAACGGATCAATTTAAATCGCATTTCGTTAGCTCATATCCTGAGATAGGTTCAGTGTCCCGTGTCCAGTGATGAACAGCTATCTATAGCCTAGACCCCTTAGGCAGATTTTCTATGGGTTTGAGGCTGGCGCAAAATGTTTTCGGCTGATATACAAATTAGCCGCATTTGCGCGGTGAGGGACATTGAAAAATTAGGCTGAAAACTTTAAATCCGGCTAATATCTGTAGCTACTACGTATTTAACTCTAAATCTTATACTGTTACTAACAATATAATTAAATTCAAGTTTCATGTACTTAAAAGTTGCCATCGTCCTAGAATTTCTAACAGATATAAATGCATGTCTAATATACATGTATAATTTTATCCATATTAACAGATGATAGAGATAATGATACAAGACATCAGTTGTCAGGTATCAAACGTATTATGCTTAGATTTTTAGCAAACACGGGTATAAATTTCAATTGTCATTACAGATACATGACCGGACCGCTAAAATTGTGGTTTTACCGGTAAAAGGGTAAAAAGATTTTAAAAAATGAAATGGCTGAATTATGATTAGACAGGGCAGGCATGTAGGTAATATGCAACAGGCAAGTAGTTAGCAAGTAGGCAGGTAATTATAGGAGATAAGTAATCGAGCGGCTGAATTGATAAAAAAAACAGCAGATAATATATATAAATCGTAAAAATCGTAACATAATATTAGAACAATTAGAACTACTGTCGTCCATGACAACATTGAACACTATTTAGTCAAATCCAGCTAGTGAACACAATAAGGTCTAAAATAGTGTAAATTCCAAAATCCAAAAAACCAGTTCAAAAGTAAAAGAAATTAAAGAAAAAGAGGTTTACGGATTATGTAATATGCATGAATACTAAATATACCTATTGAAATTTGAAGCTTGATTTTTATTTAATGCAATAATTGCGTCTGTGTCGTCGACTGACCTTTATATGGAAATTACAAATTAAAATTAAAATTACTTTAGTGTTTCTCTTCGAAAAACAGTCGTTATATTATTGTTTCCTATAATTGTTTACAACTGTTCAACCATCTCTTCATGCGGACTTGAAGTGGAAAAAGGAAGATAGAGAAAAGTGGAGGTGTTTAATAACATGGACCTACCAGTAGGCATAGCTCAGGAAGCTATATAATTACATTTTAATTGCATTTATAATACATACTAGTTTACTGTAGTTATACATGCTACTGTCTAATTAATACGAATTGTCTTTCTCCAGTCCTCTCTGTCCCACACCATATCATCAGTCAATCCCCTATTTAACATGTTGTATTATTTTAATATTTAATGCCGCACATTCAACGAATAAGTTATTTATTAACTTGTCAGTAAATTTCCGCTGTTGCTGTAACATTAGGTTAATTATGTTATTCGGTTAAATCAAATGAACGGTTAATTAACGTTACCGGATTATAATCGGTTTAAAATCACGCGACTGTGGCTCCTCTGAGGCAGTATAAAAGGCCCGGTTCCTGACTGCTTGTCACTGCAGTCAACAGTTCACTGAGACGATAACAAGTGCAAGGCTCTCTTACGATAGAGGCGGGACTGACCTCGGTCAATCCCTCCTCTGCTTGACTGCTGACCTCGAGGTGTCTCGTCCCTGGTCGGCGGTGCGGGCTTCGGCTCGCTAATTAGGGAAATATATGGGCGTGGTTCCTCGGGGTGTTTTACCTGGGTATATCGACCTAGTCAATCCCCGGAGGTTCCCGGGGTAAGGTACCCCGGGCTAGTGGGTAGGGATACCTCGGGTAGGTGTACCCTGGGATAGGGGTAACCCAGTACCCCGGGGGAAGGTAGGGGTACCGGGAAGAGGTAAGGGTGCCACGGGGGTTTAAAAATTTGATTTGAAATTAATATTTGTAATTCAAGCATTTAACAACAACCACTTACGTAGTGCACTTGAATATTTTCAGCGAAAGTACAATAAGATTTCGCCATCTAAACGATGCTTTGCCAAGTATAGTGTCTATTGTATTGGAAATAATTTCATAACTCGTGCTCTTTCTCTCTTAGTGCACTGCCTACTGGCAGGTCCGTGGTACATAACGCTTCCACTCTTCTCTGTCTTGATCTTCTGTGTGAAGGCGTTATGTACCATGGACCTGCCAGTAGGCAGTGCACTAAGAGAGAGAGCACGAGTTATGAAATTATTTCCAATACAATAGACACTATACTTGGCAAAGCATCGTTTAGATGGCGAAATCTTATTGTACTTTCGTGCTATTTACATTTATTTCGTTACTGTCTTGCAGGCTTTCTTCAGAAGAAGCTTGACTAAATTTGATAAATACACGTGCAAAGGAAACGAATCCTGTGAGCTGCCTCCTGCGAACAGAAACTTCTGTCATTATTGTCGCTTTATGAAATGCGTTATGCTCGGAATGTGCAGAGAAGGTAAGCTTATTTGAGAATATGGTAGAAATTTGTCAGTAGACAGTCTCTCTCTTAGCTCACTGCCTACTGACAGGTCCATGGTATATAACGCCTCCACTCTTCTCGATCTTCCGCTTTCCTCTTCATAACAACATTTGAGCACTTACGTACTGAGCTATTTAGACATTCAATTAATCCTAAGCCGAAACCCGCCTAGACAAACTTTTATGCCTTTAGAAACGAAATCTTGGACAACCCTTATTCACTTTTCTTTAGTCATAAACTTTGTCGTGACTTAAAATACAAGACCTGAGCTACAGTCACTGCTAGATTAAGTTTGTATGGATGAGATTAGATCAGTAGCGCCGTCCCTCATTGAGTCAATAACTTTTCGAGCAACATTCCTTTGCCTACCGGATGCTATTACAAGCACACATGTAGCAGGTGACGTATTAGCAGGCACTCTCTCTTCATTTGTGCGCACCTGCATATGCGTGAATCAAGAGAAAGCAAGATCAAAACGAAGCGTGTCCTTTGTCCAAATCCGAATACTCTGACCTGGATAACCTTATTTAGGTTTAATTCATTAAACAAATTAGTAAGCAATACACCACGGGATCAGGTAGATCTCATATTAAGTTCAAGCAGATCTTAAGTTCTTAACCGCTATTTCATTTTTGATTAACTGATTGATTGTATTGATTTTTTAGCAATCAAAACAGGACGCTACACTCATGCTAAGAGAGCGACGGATATCAAAGAGTTGAAGGGATTGAGCCAGTGGACTGTTCCAGAGGAGGATCAACCGGATGTGCTCCAGGAACGTCTGCTCAAACTCCAAAGAGAGTATCAGCACTTGCTGGAGCATCCGGAGCTCAATAAATATAGAAAACAACCGAGAGAAAAAACAAAAGTACAGCAGAATGACCCGCAGGTTGAGATAGAGGAAAAGAACAAGGATTCGATGCTTACGTCATCCGGTTGTAGTGATAATATTAGTGGTAGTGATAGTGTTAATAGTATTGTTTGTGATAGTAGTAATGAAATTGTTAGTGACAGTGTTAGTGATAGTGTTAGTGATTGGCTGACAAACGAAATAGTTCCGCAGACAAACAATCTCGATGCGGGCTCTCCAGTTATTATTTTTCCATCATCATCATCAACAACAACCGCAGCAGCTGAACAAACAGTAGCCGTTCCTACTGAATCATTATCTGTGTCATCGTCATCATCATCATCATCATCTAGTCGTTCAATGGAAGAGTCTGAGTTGGAAAGAACTATAAATGAGATCTGCAGGGTTTATAAAGCTTGCTCACCTTACACAGAGGGATTCCTTCAGAATTTACCACATCTGCAGGAACAATATGTTGTTAGTTATCCTATTTTTTAAACTTTTTATGCATAAGGTTTACGATTCCATAATTTAGAATAAAACACTTTAGCCTTTAGAAAACCGTACCTATTTTATTTATCTATTCTTTTATGTTAATTGTATTAGGCTTACTGTTATTTATCTTAAACTTTTGCAAATTCCACTGTCTTAATTGAAAAGAACCATAATTTGCTCATAATTATTGTATCTATTTCTTAACTAATAGGTTTCTTAGTACGTCGAATGTCGCATCGCTTAATTCTCTGAATTTCTGTGAATAATATAATTTTGCATGTGAAAAACTTAATTTTCAATTTCTCTTTAATTTTATATTTATTTTACATCTGTACTTCATCGCCTAATACATATTTTACATCTACCTTCATAGAAGGTAGAATGGAATGAAAAAGAGGCAGGAGCAGGCCGAGATTAGGTATGTTAGATGATTTAAAGACCCACTTATATGTGGAAATGAAGAGGAAGGCGGAAGACAGGGAAGAGTGGAGGCGTTATATACCATGGACCTGCCAGTAGGCAGTGCACTAAGAGAGACTTTATCGCATGTTCTATCCAAGAAATTCTAATCCCGTTAATTGCAAGTCTTCGACAGGAGGCGAGGAATATAGATTACGAGAAAAAGCAATATTAAAATTTCCTCAGATATTATGTTTACGGGCTACTGAATACTTTGCAGTGGGATGAAAACATACAAAATATTTAAATGTGAGAGGAAATTTTTCTATAGTCAAAGTGTTAGTTCTTAGTTTGATAGCAGTCCATGATTAAAAATCTGTATTTTAAAATGATTGAGCTTGCTATTTGAGAGGGTACTAGAGTGTAAAGAAAGAGAAAGAGAGAATGAAAGTGATAGAGAGCAAAAAAATGAGAGTGATAGAGAGCAAAAGAATGAGCGTTATAGAGAGCAAAAGAATGAGAGTGATAGATAGCAAAAGAATGAGCGTGATAGAGACCAAGAGAATGAGCGTGATAGAGAGAAAGAGAGAGAGAAAGAGAGGGAGAGAGACGAAGAAGATGGCTAATGTTTTTGATTGCAATGTACATGTAATATGAGTATATATATCTTACGCAGAGATTAAAAGAAGCGAAGCAGCAGTTGTTTGGACCGATGAAGACGCTGTCACGGGATGAGTACTTCTCACTATACGAAGCCACAGGTCTCGATGTCGACTCCAGGCGGGAGATGTTTCAGAAAGCTCTGCCCCACATAGAAGTCAGCGTCAAAGGAATGCTGTGCTTCATTAAGTCACTTCCCGGATTAGAGGATCTGAAGCCTGAAGAAGTTCAAGCCTTAACGAAACGTAAGCCCCTCGTCATAATTATACTGTCAAATTATACGTCTTTGCTTCTTAAACTCTAAACATATGCTTCTTAAACTATAAACATGTGCTTCTTCAATTATAAACATGTGCTTAATGGACAGCCGTGCTTGTACCGCATTCTCATACGAGCTCTTAGGTGAGCATGAAAGCAAATTACAAGTAGCATATATATTCTGGATCTGCCATTAGGCACTGTAAATGATATAGTAATCGAACCACTTTTATAGCTTTTCGTGAATATTTGGAATATATGATATAACTTTTACTGCTTATTTCTAAATCTAGTCTTTATTTTATGATATTTCTAATTCAGCGACTGGCATGATATGCTGGATGCTGATTTGATCAATCAACCAATTAATCAACCAATCTGAATTTTGCGTCCGGTTCCTCGCCAAAAGGCATTGTCAAGGACTTCTCATGCAGAGATTGTTAGAATATATTATATAACTTTTGGTTGGAGCCAGTGGCGATGTCGGTTAAGATACTCGACCGCGGATCGTATGTGCGGGGTTCAAATCCTGGGCTCGCCCGTCACTGACATCGCCTTCGAGTGAGGAAACTGACGTTAACAATACATTTACCTTTACCAGCTTTTACAGTTTATTTATATTGTTAGTCTAGTCTTTGCTTTTATTAAATTTCTAATTCAGCGGCAGGCATGATCTGCTGGATGCTGCTTCATCGTCACTCGTACAATCAGGATCTTCAGATACATGTGACTGACGGCGGACAGATCGTGAACATCGAGGACATGACCAAGTACATCGGATTCGAACAGGTCAAGGCGCTGTTTGAGATCCACAAGAACATAAATGATCTGAATCTCACTGACGAAGAAGCCGCCACCTTCGCTGCATTCTGCGTCATGTCTGAAAGTAAGTGTAAGATGACCGGTACGTCATTATCATAAGATATAATCTTCAGGAGTGCTCTTAAGGAGCGAGAAAGCCGACTTTGAGTATGTATATGAGTATGTACCTTGAACCTGCCACTTGGCAGTGCTCTGAAGAGAGAGAGAGAGAGAGAGAGAGAGAGAGAGAGAGATAGTCTTCAGTGCTCCGGACACTATACGATTAAATATCTGTAATATTAGGTATTCCACTGAATCTGTTAAAATGGTATTTAGAAGTCAGTGAGTCTAACTTTTTATTTCTATACGTTATCATCACCATCTTCTTCCCTTAAATCCCAGTTTAACTAGGGTCTGGATAGGAATGGGCCTTCTCCACTCTTTCTCTCCCATACCACATCAAAAGCTCTTTCATTGGTTCTAGAACATTTTGTATCAATTTCTGGAACCTAGGCGCTAATCAACCGAATGCCCTTTCTGACGTTGCGTTGAATCTTTGTGCTTCTATACGTTATCAGTAATGGACAAAGTATAGAAACAACTCATTTGTTTTTATACTCGGTTTCGAACCTCGAACTACAGCTCCGCAAATGGATACCTAATCAATGGCGCCATTGGCGCGGCTGTTAGTACGCCCAAAAGTCATGCGCTACTTCATATCCTATAAACTACGACAACAACAAGATATACTTAGATCTACGATATAAAATGAAACTTAAATAGTGTACACGCTTGCAAGCATTAGTGTAAGCTCATTGTGAAAACCGAGATTTACTTTCTTATCCTATATAATTAGGCTTCTGAATTTTCTGTATTCAGAACATTTCACATTTAATACAGTACATCTTGAAGTTATATTAAGTAAATGCTTGTTTGTCAAACATATCGCAACCTATGTGGCTCGATGTTATTATATAAAAATTGAGCTGATTAACTGATCAAGCAGAACTACTCTCAGATATTTCTTGAAAGACGTACAATTTAACCAAAATTTTCTTTACATTTAATGGTAGATAATAATAACAACAATTAGAGTGCTACAATCATCAATAACAACATCGAGCACTACTGAGACAAAATCAATCCGGCGAGCTAATAGAAGGTCCAAAAAAGGTGCAAATTCTTAAATCCTCGATATTTTTCTAAAAATATTTAATATATATTTTCTATTTATATAGATTATATAAAATATAAATTGATATAAATATAATGGATATAAATTTGAAATTTATCTAGATCAAGTGCAAGATAAGGAGACGGCAGAAAGGAATCAGGAGCTCCTAGTGAAATGTCTCATTCATCTCTCTAAGAAGAATCACCCCCACGACAAGACGAGGCTGACTCAATTCATTGAAAGTTTCTTGTTTATGAGAACGAGATGTCGAATCGTCAGTCTGTCTGTAAACCAGATGCTTCAAGAGTGGAGCGGAGCTCTGGAGTTTCCGCAATTCCTGTATGGATTATGGACAAAATAGTTTTAATAATTATGCTCTAATTAGGTTTATGTGATAGGGAATCTGATCAACTTTGGCGATTGAAAATGGTTGTAAGAAGTTAGAAAAAGGCCATCGGCATTGAGCTTTCTATTGTCAGTCATTCGCTGTCCTATCTGTGGTAATATTACTCTTAGCGTATACCTGATAGACCTTTTAAAAATGTGTTTACTTTGAAAAATCACAATAGGGCCTATATATTTTTTCATTCGTTGAGGGCGCCACAGTGCAATGATAAACTATATTGTTTTGCGGATGGCAACTGCAATGTAATATATCCTAAAATTATCCCCTCTAGATATTCTATCTTGTCATATATTAAATGTAAATTAAGACATGTTTATCATCATTTAATAAGTAATTGAAATATGTATTTCTTTAATTGTTCAAATTCTGTTAATTAATAAATAAAGAAAAACAAAATAAATAAATGCGAATATATTGAACATTGCCCGCCGTCAATATAAGCACATATCCCTCCACAATCCCCCACCACTCCCCCACTAGGCTTGTTCACTATGTGAGCAGAGTTACCACTACATATTATAATAGGTCTATACCCATAGCGATTTAAACATGCTAGTTCACCTATTTCCCGTGTTATAATGGTCAACGTCTCTGTGATATCGGCATTTGATTAAATTTTCTCAGCTACCTATTACTACTTTTAGTGGCATAACTTTCCTTTATTGATCTTAATAACGAATTTGTGCTGTGTAATATTTACTAATCATATATTTTTACAGTATAAGTACATCTTGATTGCTTCTTCCAAAACGCAGCTACTTAAAGGATATATTGAGTAGATACGACTATTGATTTTATGAAAACCTGACTATTTATTCCTTCATCAGATTCGCACTTTAATCTTTAACGAAACCTTATTATTATGTTTGCTTTTTGTTGTTTGAAGAGATGATGTGAAATTTTACTAAGAATTGAACTTAGTGTTATATTAATATAAAACTATAAATTTTGTCATACTCAAGAATGACCTACAAGGCATCTGCTCATATATTATGTACTTGATGTTGTCATGGACAACAGTAGCACTCTAATCGTATTGTTGTCGTATTGCTGCTGCTAAACTTTGCCACATTTACATGTATATTCATATGCCGCGGTTCAGTGGTGCTAGATTCAATAGTTTAAGGTTGAGTGGTTACCGGTTCAGTTATTGACGATTCAGTAGTACGAATCGCTTAATTAATCGTACATCAGACAGTCCAGATCTACATGTGGATTCAACTTCTCAATCCTTCTCGTAGTCTTTGTTCCCTTTCCTCTAGTGAAGATCTCTCTACTGTATCGGACATTAGATTTACCATTGGCAGGCGCTCGTTCGTGCTTTCGTCTGCAATATTATGAAGTTCTCTGTCGCAAGATCTTCGATCTTGTAATTTGTAGCCTAGATGTAGGTGTATAACTGCATTTCTGGGCAAGCTAAAATTCCATCTTGTTTCTCCATAGACCCTCTTGCATCGGATCATGGACTTGCATTTTTTATCTTACTTTCTTATCGTTATAATTGGTCAGCTGTCATTGTGTGATGCTTTTGACGAATCATGGATCAGAGTCGGCTTGAGTCGTCCTTGACGTCGCCCTATTGCGAAGAAACGAATATTAAATCATTCTTGATTGATCTATTAAAGAAAGAACCTATTGCATAGTTATATTTATCATCTTTGGTTATACCTATACAATGTTGTGGTCTAAATTTAAATTTTCATTTAAGTCATCATATTATAAATTAAAGTGCGTTCCCCCTATAGGGGTCCATATACTATCGAGTGTTGTTGTTTACTCCAGACCTCAGAGCTAACATAGACCTGCTTACCGCCAGTGATGACGGCACTGTGTTTCCACTGAGACTAAGCTACGATCCCTCGGATAGGAAGTTAGTCGTAGGACTAACTTCCGGCAATCCTAGGATTCCCTCAGTGCTGGTCTTTAGAATAAGCGATAATTGAAAAACGAGAGCTCATCTTATCATCTCATCATCGTACTGAGGTGGTCCATGGCCGCACGGCTAGAATTTGAAGAAAATGAATTTTAAATGGGGTGGGGTACCCCACCCTCGCCCCATCCACTTTTGGAGGGGTGGAACCCTCCATATCGTGGTTCCCTCCACCCCGGAGGAGGGTACACTCCACCCCATGGGAGGGTTATCCTCCACCTCGGGGTCCCACCCCATGTATACCCTACCCCGGGTACCCTTGGTGTGGTATTCCTAGGGTATCCAGTGGTGGGTACCAAGTGGTCAGTACCCTACCGCAGGAGCACTCCAGGATGGTTTAACCCACACACCCCACCCCAGAGTATTTCGGGTACCGGTACCCTATTCCAGGGTACCCCTACCCCAGAGTACCATACCCCAGGGTACCCCGATGGTAGGTTACTCGTTATATATTTCCCTAATTAGCGAGCCGAAGCTCGCACCGCCGATCAGGGACGAGACACCTCGAGATCGGCGGTCAAGCAGAGATGGGACTGACCTCCTCTACCGTAAGAGAGCCTTGCGGCCACTTGTTATCATCTCAGTGAACTGAAGGTGAGTGTGACCTGCAGTCAGGAGCCGGGCCTTTTATACTGCCTCAGAGGCGCCACAGTCACGTGATTGTAAAACCAGTTATAAACCGGTAACGTTAATTAACCGCTCACTTGTTTTAATCGATTGTCAGAGTTAGCCTAATGTTGCGTGGAATTTACGGACAAATTAATAAATGACTGATCATTGAATCTGCTATTATGCAGTTATGCATATATGTAGTTATATAGTCATATTTACTTGTATAACTACACTATAGGCCTACTAGTAAGCATTTTAAATGAAATATTACAGTTGTAAACAATTATTGGAAACAAAATATAACAATTATTTTTTCAAGAATAAGCACTTAGACCTAAGTAATTCTTATTTAAACTTGTAACTACCACATAAACGCCAGTCAACCACATAGATGTAATTATTGCATTACGTAAAAATTAAGCTTCCAATTTCAACAGATCAATTTGGTATTTTTTGTTTTGCGCCTGTTTGTGTAGAGTCTGCAAGAGACGTCCCTGACATTGCCTTATGGCGAGGAACCGGACGTTAAATTCTTATTGAGTGATTGATTAACTGATTCGTGCATATTATATAATCCGTAAGCAAAAATCTCCGTTTTGCTTACTCCTTCAAATAAAAAAAAGTAAACACGCATTATAGTGACAATCCAAAGATCTTTAAAATAATAAAATGTTTTTCTTTATTCTATGGAATAATCAACTATGTTGATATCTATCACTCTTAAAACCACATGTTTAATCCGTTAGGCAATTTAGACCATTTCCCGTATAGCCAGTCCAGTGAATGTCCGAATATCCGGACAATGTCCGGATATTCAAGTGAATATCCGGATATTCAAGTGAATGTCAAATATCCGGGGCGTAAGCAAAAAAATGTGGATACTGTAAAAAAGAATTTCGGGCCCCTTTAAAAAAACTCCATTAAGCTATCTGCCACTAGTAATTAAGTGTCGTCGGCAAACTTTATCATGTCGTTGTATGGTTGCGCAGATATCTTAGGTCTAAAGTAGTAATTAATTAATTTAAGAAAAGACGCCGGACCAACAATTACGGACCCTTGAACGACACCAGCAGAAATATTTACTAGTGAAGATGACATGACATCCAATTTAGTGCAGTGCTTGCGCCTAGAAAAGAAGGTAATTAGAGCTAGTTGTATATGCAGTCAAGTATATTTCCATAGAATAAAGAATTAGGCTACTATTCTTATTGAATTAGGCAACTATTCTTACCTTTGGTCCTATCCAGACCAGGTAGGTAGCCTATATTTTCATCGAATAAAGAATTAGGCTACTATTCTTAATCCATATCTTTGGTCCTATCCAGACCTTAGCTACACTGTAGGCCTATATGTAAATAGCAATTAAAAAATTTTAAAAATCGTCTAGGACCACTCAAAAAAAGCAAATTTACTCACTGACACGGACTCACTGATAGCCTTGTAAGAAACACAGAATCAGACATCCAAATAGGAAATTGAGATGGATATCGTGATATTTTATCTGTGTAGTTTGAAAATGGGTAGGCCTCAATTGTTCTGGTGTAGGTTGAAATATGCCAGTACATGTTATATTGTAAATATGTTAGCTATGTTATGATATGTTAGCTGTTTAGGTAAGTTTGTATTTTTTATATTGTGTGGATCTTAAACAATTCTGCATTTTGACCCAGTGTTTGTTATGTTATGTTATTCACACGGTAATGGTAAAAACACACGTAGTTGGCAGCACTGACTAGAGGATGAGGAGAAAATCTCTATGGGTTGACATGGCGTACACAGACTGAACCTCTAAGGACTGAACAATGAACATAGAGAGACGAACATTCAGCAATATATTCACGCATGTCTAATGATATATTCACACTGACTTCTAGTCATATCTCTAGCGATACTCACAGTGTACCTCAGGGATATGCTTCTAACCTAATTTACGATAATATTTCTCAAATGAAGATAGAAAGTAGATAATGTAAAATGCCTCAAACTGAAAACAAGTATGTAAACAATCGACATAATTGTTCCTTTTCTAAATATATATTTAGTTTTCACACGTATAATATTCCTAAGCTTAAATTAATTGTAATGAATTAACGATTAGTTTATTTTGTTCATAAGTTCACCTGAGAGAATATTTAAATAGAAATAGAGTGAAATCTCTAATAATATTTCTTACAATCTCTTCTTTAAATTTAGAACTGATCTAAATTCCGGATTTGAATATATATTTTTATTTTGCTTTAGTAATATTTAGGAAGTATATGTGGTTTGAGGTTAATTTTAAATTTATTAATATTTTATAAACTTTCCAATATGGCCCTATTCTCGAGTGCCCTGGACGGCTGTTAAATTATCTGAAACCATTGTTACTTAAAGTGATTTCACAATCATCTGAAAATATTGTAAACATGTAATCATCATGTCAGTGGAGTAAGAGTCTTAGCATGCAATGCCATTTAAATTTAGCTAATTTAAATTTAGGCTTGGGTAATCCTACTTTTCATGTCTATTCTCTAGCCTAACTGTGGTGTAATTTGAGAAATATAGTGGAATTTTAAATGGCTGATCTATTTAAATGGCTATTAACTTTATAACAGCTTAAAGATGTGGTGCAAAAATGATAGATGTCATTATAAATGATCACTATAAATATGAGTCAGTTCTGTCTGTCTGAAGTTACTCTGATGTCATATCGTCATTTTATAACAAGATGTACCCATGTTCAATAATGCACACATCAAGGAAAAATGGGCATGTTTAACTGAACATGGCTTCGAATCAGAACTTCTCAATCCTAAGACAGGCGTTCTAGCAGTGTACTATATGACTCAATATATAGAAATTTTGTATATATGAAGATATGTTTTAATTCGAAATTATGTATATGATGATGCAATGAAATATATACTCCCCAGAAATATATTAGGATATGGCATGTCTTTGTACAGGGGATGAAGAAAGTTGAAGTTTGAGAAGTGACCTGTTAGGAACCAGATCTTAGTATAACATAACATTTACAGAGTCAGGAAGCAATTATATGCTTGTTTAAGACTCATCAGATTGCTCTTAAAATCTAAATGAACCTAAAATGAATCTAAATGAACTAAAATGCTCTTTTATTAAATGTCAGTTATTTTTTAATTAATTTGTACAATTAATTAGCTATTCTCTCTCTCTCTCCTTCTAGCTCTCTCTCTGTAGTGTTAGCCAAGTGGCAGGTCCAAGGTACATATTTCTATTCATAGTCTGCTGTCACACTGAGAGTGATCCAGTAATCGACAAGTTTTTGCTTCAAAAGACTAGGCCTGAAGTACGCATGCTTTATTGTGACCTATAGCTTGGAATAATATGGATTCTAATTATTACTTCTTAATTATATATTCTTATTATTTAACATTATATTTCTCATATTCCTAGTTATCCAGAAATATTATATCGGAATGCTTGGAAACGAAATCCAATTGTTCTTGCAATCAAATTTAATTACGAGATCGTATTGTCAGTACCGATGGACTGGCACTGTTTTATGTCTTGTATTCTATTAAGTTTTCTTCAGCATGTGAATTATATGACCTAGTGTTATTAAACTGTTTCTCTGTAGAATCTGTTCGATTTTCAAAGTCCCGTGGATATTGTGCTGACTTAAAATCCTAAGCACACCCTTCACTTATATTCGTTCAAAAGGTGAAACTGCGAATGGACTGGATTTTGGCCATTTTATTGTAATATGCATAATTATGGTGTGATTGCAGTCCCATAGAAGTGAAGGAAGAGGTGAAGAAGTCAAAGGCGGACAAGCCACCGAAGGGTTCTAATCACAGCAGTAGATCAAATGGAAAAATAGATCAAGAGAATTCCTCACAGCAGAAATCAAGGGCTGTCCACTATGGAGAGCTTGTCATTCTAGGGTAAGTAGCTACATATAAATTGTATAGATCTTTAGTAAGTCGTGGTTTGTGTCGTTGTTTATAGGAATGATATCATAAAAATAAAAATAAAATAGTCAGTTCATGATTTAGTATATTCATTAATTGCCCCGAATCTTGATTAGGGAACAGTATATATCTTCTGAAAAAAGTATTTGAGAGAGTAATTTGTTTGTTGTAGATATATCATTCAATAATAATAATATTAATAATAACACACATTATAGTGAAATGATCAACTACGTTGATATCTATCACTTTAAATATCTCATGTTAAATCCGTTAGGCAATTTTGTCTATTTTCTGTATAGCCAGTTTAGTGAATGCCCAAGATTTTACACTCAAATCAGCGCGGCCATTTATTTATAATAAAATAAGTTAATTACCTGATATGGAACCATTAGTAACAGTACTCAAACGAAATAGGTAATTATAATAGTCCAAATATTTGAATAAGTATTTTTTATTAAAAAAAAGTTTGTAGAACCTCGTTTTGTCATATGTGTGTAATTTTCAACAATATATCATGAAGTAATGGTGCCAAATGCTTTTGACATAGCGATAGATATGTCCACAGAAAACTCATTATTATCAACCACACTAGATACTTATTTATATAATGCATCTTAGCCATGTATGTAGAGTGATTTTTTCTAAAATCCGCATTGTAATTTCATCTAGAAATTGATGACGACTTTTACTTCTGGAAGATGTAAATGTGTCTGTTCAGTCAAATGTCAACTTTCATGTATATGATTCAGTAATATTGACTATGCATTTGTCAACACATTTGATAACATTTAACGATGCTATTGGATGTTTTTTTAGATATAACGGAACTCTTGTAAATGGTGACAAGGGTAGACGTCGAAGTAAATTTTTATTACAAAGGAGACCAATAGCGAATGGTGTTAAGCCCGTGAAGCATCACAAAGTTAAGAATCCTCAACAGTCAGAGGTTTGTAGTTGTATACACACAAACCAATGTAAAGTATGGCTACTTCGGCAGTTGTCATAAATGTCATGCAGTGTTGAGCATGCAGTGGCTACTTTAGTTGTAAAGACATTTTAGAGCGCTCTACTTGGGCTATCTATCACTTGCAACTTTGTATGTACTTTATACTTGGCTATCTTACCAGAATGGTGTGAAGTGCATAAAATAATTAATAATAAATATTGTTTAATGTTATGAAGAATTTGGCAAATTTTATGTTATACGGTAATTTCATTTTACCCTTATGCCCATTATACTACCACTTTGTACCACTTCTAATATTACGTATACTATTGAGAATTTATTTAATTTTCTGGCTTGACTGTTCACTTACTATGCCTAACGCTGAAGGCATTCCTATCATTACTATGCCTTTCGCTCAAGGCATGTCCATCACTTTCTATGCCTTGGTCTCAAATCAGTTTGATTTTGACTTTCCATTTCTCTTAGAGGAATACCTGTTGTGTAATATACCTGTATATTTATATTTATTTAATATTTTTACCTATAGATTTGGAAGTTTTGAGTAAATTTTGAAATACTTTTCAGAAGCTATGTTCTGAATTGACTTGTGTGAAATTAAATCCTGCTTAATAATTTCATAAACTTCTGTTAGTTCCTAATATCATCATCATCATCATCTTCCCTTGAACTCTTGAATCCCAGTTTAGGTGGGATATGAATAGATTTTTCATTCATTTTAGAAAACTTTTTAGCAGTAGCATGGCACTCATCAGCTGAATGCCCTTGCTGATGCTGGTTTGGATCTTAATGTTCTATCGCCTTTTAGGACACTTGCAGTCTGCAGTTGGTTTATTCTTTAGCAAATCAGCCATAACATGGGTCTGCCAGAGCAGACATTAAAACTTATTTTTTTCTATTAGCGTAATTGCTTAACAATAAGATTGTGAACTTTTGTGTTACGGTTCTATTAATAATGGTCACTATAAAAAAGTTCTCAAATTATACCTCAGCGTCCCTCAGTACAAATGTGCAATAGCCATGCACGGTGTGTTTATTTACTCAGGACCATGTAGATGCCCATTTATGTCAAAATGGTGTATGGTGTAAGCTGCTGTCATTGATTAAAATGTGTAATTTTGTATAAATTTTAAGCATTGTTTTCAATTACAAATAAGATTTGAAGCGTCCAGTCATAGCATGGCTGGATTATTGATCATATAGGACACAATGTATTTTCCTGTAGGTTGAGTACTTTCTTCTTGTTATTCAATTTGTCGGCATATAAATAGTGAGTACAGTCTGGTTTGAGCAGCAGAAGCAGCAAGTATGAAAATTATACTGGTAGTTTATAATAATTGGATAATAATAGTAAAAATAATTAATTGGATAACTAGTATTAGTATTAGATTTCTCCGTAATTGATATATTAGTACATTTTAATTGCATTTAATAGGTGTCTGATTCAAATCGTAGGCAATATATCAGTTTCTGTTGGTATCATTATTAAACAGATACATGTCTTAAAGTTCGCTTAGTAGAAAGCACTTATAGATAGAGGACCCTACTCGTCTTTGGAGAGGCCTACCCACACATTAGCCTGTAGGTTTCTATTTATCAGCCTTTGAATATCTGTACACAACAGATTATCATAGAGGTTTTCTGTTCGTAGACATTATACATATATGCTGATATGATTATCTGTAGGTACTAGGAATAGAGATCTATTTGAATGTCTTTTAATCAGTTGCATTATTTATTGTGAGCATGCAATTCCATTCATTCTCTCAGTTATATATTGCTGTTGGGCACAAACCTTTCGTCTGAGTGGAAGGATTGAATGCATTGTCTGGCTTCGGCCGTATTGATGAAAGCAATAATTGTTAGATTGGCTTCAATAACTGTAGAGTGAGTGTTAGTAGAATAGCGTCAGATTTAATATGCTTTCCCCAGAGTTCCTACCGGTTCTTCCATTGATGTGTGCTATGGCATAATCGAGAAACAACCTTTTATGCAGGTGTGCGTTTATAATACAGCACAATGAATATTTAACGTCCGGTTCCTCATCGGATAGAGATGTCAGAAACCTAAAAATTACACGGTACAGTTCTGAGCAGTCCGTGTGTGTTGTGATTGTTGACAGTCGGTATTCAGGTTTAGAAGACCCGTGTTCCCTTGTTTGCCGTCATGCATTTCAACGTCTTTTCTGCCCTTAGTTGTTGTTGTTGTCCTCACTCCTTTTCATAGCAGCATTCATTACTTGTGTATACTTGCATGGGCTACAGTTAATTGACAGTCATACCAGGCACTCCTAATATAACTTTGTACGTATAGGTGTTGTCTTGATTGCGTTCATTTTGTATATATTTTATTTCTTACTTTCGCATTGCCTAACGTGTTCTATTGTATTTATTTATTTGACTATATTTTATTTATTGTATTGTTTTCACCTGCTGTATATATTTTACTTTAAGCATTCACATGCTATACAAGTGTTCTGTCATTATTACACACTGTTATACTACACTGTTACTTTAAGCATTCACATGCTATACAAGTGTTCTATCATTATTACACACTGTTATACTACACTGTTACTTTAAGCATTCACATGCTATACAAGTGTTCTATCATTATTACACACTGTTATACTACACTGTTACTTTAAGCATTCACGTGCTATACAAGTGTTCTATCATTATTACACACTGTTATACTACACTGTTACTTTAAGCATTCACATGCTATACAAGTGTTCTATCATTATTACACACTGTTATACTACACTGTTACTTTAAGCATTCACATGCTATACAAGTGTTCTATCATTATTACACACTGTTATACTACACTGTTACCTTAGGCATTCACAAGCTATACAGGTGTTTTATCAGTATTACACACTGTTCTGTGCATTTAAATGTATTGGTTTTGCTTTCTAAGTATTTTAACTTATTAGTTTGACTTCTCAAGTATTTTAACGTATTGGTGTGGCTTCTTAAGTATTTAAACGTATTGGTTTGACTTCTTAAGTATTTTAACGTATTGGTGTGGCTTCTTAAGTATTTTAACGTATTGGTTTGACTTCTTAAGTATTTTAACGTATTGGTTTGACTTGTCAAGTATTTAAACGTATTGGTTTTATATACAGTTAATTCAGAACAGTGACCAGCACACGGTATCCTACACGCTGAGCAGGAGTGAGGCGGTTATTGTACAGTACGACCCCGACAGTGACACCGACATGTTTCAGATAGGTCGTTCCTCAGAAGACCCCATAGATTTCGTTGTTATGGACACGGTGCCTGGCAATCAGAGAGGAGAGATGACTGTAGCACAGCAGAGCACAATCTCTCGGTTTGCGTGTCGCATCATAGTGCAGCGCAACCCTCCTCACACGGCTAAAATATACGCTGCGGGATTCGACGTGGGAAAAAATATATTCCTTGGTGTTAGTATGTTTTTAGTTGTCCTCTCTCTGTCCTCTATTTTCAACTAGGACATATATGTATATACCTTTTAAAATGTATCCAATTGCTATTAACGATTTCGGCTATTTTTTACTACATGGATATTAAGTGCGGTACCATTCAGATGAGATATTAAGATAAGGTATTGCGGTATTGAATAGAAAAGTTATTGTCGAGCCTGTTATAACAATTACGATCCATTGAGTGATAATACATTTGATATACTTATGAGCAATACATAAGAGAAAAATGCAATCTTCAGAGACACTAGCCTAGCTACTATAGTGACTAATTGCATTGTGTCGGTCTCGAAACAGTTTGTTAAAGTTTTAGATACTCTCAATCAAGGACCTATGGGAAACTCTTCAAGAGCTCTTTATCATATGATAAATAAAATCTGCAAGATTTGAACTGCACACCCATTGTCTGCTCAACTTTGAATTATTAGTTTTTAAATTTAAACTACCATCACTCTCAGTCTCTGTGTGTATCTCTCAGTGTAACAGCTAACTGCATGACTCTCTTATATAACTCTGCAGCAAATAATTCTATCCTTTGTGCTACTTTTTTATCTATACATCCTTATCAAAGCAATCAACGTACATTAGCCTGACTTTCCTCTTTTCTATTTTTAGTTTGCACTTTTATGCATGCATGATGGGTGATCAACTAGATAGATTTTTTAAAACCTCTTTGACCGCCTAGTGTGATGTGCATATTTGAGTGTATTTTTGAAATAAAACAGTTCTCTCTCTCTCTCTCTAATTTTTTCATCGTGACTACTTAGACATTTAAACAAATTCTTGTGTTGCAGGAGAAGGCGACCAAGTGGTACACAGACGGTGAGATCGATGGTCTAACGACTAACGGTGTTCTGCTGATGCACCCGGCTGAGAGTTCAACGTTCGGTGAGAGCAAGCCCAGCGTGTGGAGAGAGGTATCGGTGGAGGGAGGGGTGTATGCTCTGAGAGAGTCGAGGTCGACCCCTCAGAAGAGCAGCCTGGTTAGGAGCGAGAGCAACGTGCTCCGTGATGGTACGCTCATTGATCTCTGCGGAGCCACTCTGCTCTGGAGGTCTGCCTCCGGCCTGCTCAACGCTCCCGTATGTTCTCAAGTCTTACTAATATAACGCAAAATAAGTTCCCTGAAAATCAAAATTAAGTTGCTTTATGCTTCATAGGCCGGGGGGAAGACCCCCTTAGTCAAGATTATTTCTGCTCCATGCTCCCGTATGTTTTGTTCTCTTCTGATTGCAATGAGGTGGAGGAATATTATTCTCTTTTTAAATTCCTGTTGTTATTATTTCAAACTTTATCAACTGAAATCCCTTTTATTTGTATTGCATGTTTGTTCCGTTTGTCTAGTTATTTTTCAATTGTATGATTGAGGGGTGGTCAACTAGATAGGTTACTTGGGACCTCTTTGACGGCCTTGTTTGTGTATGTCACTGTATATTTTGAGTGTATCGAAATAAAATAATAATAGTTCTCTCTCTCATTATATATTCTTTATTATCTATTATTGGACTCGACTGCGAAAGTGATACATGAAGTCGCAGTATTTTATAAATATATAATAAATTAATAATCATCTATATTATTCCTAACTAAACTGGGATTTAAGGGAAGATGATGATGATAATCTTATATATAATATTTTTTAATAATAATTATATTATTATAATATAATTAATTATTATTATAATATAATTATATGCTATTGAAGGTAATGGCTGCAAAAACAGCACAATACGACTTACTTATGGTGGAGCGTTGCCAATGAGTAAAATAGATGAATCTATAATTTTACGGCATTTATATTTCTAATAAAAGACAAATTTGACAAATTTTATGAGTTCTGTTACCAGTATTGCTTTACTGTGTCATCTAGTGTGTATTGATACTATAAGGAGCATAATAGTAAACTGTTTTTCAACTGTTTATATTGTTTTATGCATTCTAACTGTTGCAGAGCAAGAGCGAGTTGGAGCATCAGATTGAGGCCATTAACGCTGGAAGGCCTCAGTGCCCCGTTGGTCTCAACACGCTCGTGCTACCGAGCAAGAACACGATCAGCGAGTCGTCAAAGACGCCGTACGTTTATCTCAAGTGTGGTCACGTGCATGGTCAGCATGGCTGGGGCCGAGGCACTGACGGCAACTCTAACATATGCCCCATGTGCAGAGAGGTGCGCTGCTTGTTGTTGTTGTTCACTTAGGATGTCAGTAACTCTAACATATTCCCCATGTGCAGAGAGGTTGTTATTGCTTGTTGTTGTTGTTCACTTAGGATGTCAGTAACTCTAACATATTCCCCATGTGCAGAGAGGTTGTTGTTGCTTGTTGTTGTTGTTCACTTAGGATATCAGTAACTCTAACATATGCCCCATGTGCAGAGTGGTGTGCTGCTTGTTGTTGTTGTTCACTTAGGATATCAGTAACTCTAACATATGCCCCATGCATGTGCAGAGAGGTTGTTGTTGAGAGCTTTATTTTGTTATTGTTGCTTGTTGTTGTTGTTGTTCACTTAGGATGTCAGTAACTTTAGCCTGTCAAGTGTGCCAAGAGGTGCACTGATTTATGTAATTGTTGTTGTTGTTGTTTTTCACTTAGGATGTCAGTAACTTGAACCTGTCTTGTTGCTTGTTGTTGTTGTTCACTTAGATATTGGTAACTTTAGGCTGACACCTGTGCAGAAAAGTGTGCTGCTCTATATTTTCCTGTCTTGTAATCAACATCCTACAGCCTCTGATTGTATTAATGCTAAAGCATTGGACTCTCACGTATTGTAAATACTGTAAAGATTCTTAATTTGCTAAGGCCACCAAGTTCCACAAGCTTTATAAATTATATGACTATATTAATTTATTTTATTTTCTGTCGTGTGTTCACTTTTTTCTTGAATTTTGTGATTTAGTTTGCTCATCTAACAATTGCCTGCTTTGCTGTTTAACAGGAGGGGGCATTTGTAAAGCTGCAGTTAGGTCAGGAGACTTGTTTTTATGTAGATAATGGACCTCCCACACACTGCTTCTGTCCCTGTGGTCACATGGCATCTGAGAAAACTATCAAGTACGTGTAACAATTGTTATGACATAAAAAAACAGCGCACTGGGTTAGGAAGCACAGATGCTTGTTTAAGACCCATTTCCTCCTTCCTCTCCATGGTGATTAGTAATCTTTGCCTTTTGATGGTGCATCAATTGCAGCCGGCGCAGATTTAAGAATAACCTTTCCATCACTTTATGACATATTTAGCCTCTTCCTCTTGTGTGAACTGAAGTGTATCTGCTTTAAGGTAAATATTTCTTGAAGATCGATGAAGTATTCAACAATAGGTTGTAGTATTTGTCATGTTGACAATGTGGAATTTCTGAAAATGTTTCTTATTATAACTTTTAGATTTATTTTGTAGTCGTTATACTCAGAGTCTCAGAGAATCCAGTCAGAGGATTGGAGAAGTTCTATTCGTATCCCGACCCTGGTTAAACTGGGATTCGATGTACGACGACGATGATGATGATGGTGATGATGACGATAATGATGATGATGATGATGATGATGATGATGATGACGACGACGATGATGATGATGATGATGATTATACTCAGAGTCTAAACTGTACTTCTGTTTGTATGTGTTGCAGATATTGGATGGCTATTCCTATACCACACGGCTGCCTTGGCTTTAGAGCAGCTTGCCCTTTCTGTGCCACACCTCTCAGTGGTCACCCGGGATGGGTCAAGCTTATATTTCAGGATCACGTAGACTGACCTCTCCTCAACCAATCTCTATGTATCTCATCCCCTGCACCGCGTCCCGTTCTATACGTCATTCTCTATGTATCTCATCCCCCGCAACGCGTCTCGTTCTATACATCAATGTCTATGTATCTCATCCCCCGCAACGCGTCTCGTTCTATACGTCATTGTCTATGTATCTCATCCCCGCAACGCGTCTCGCTCTATATGTCAATCTCTCTGCATCTCATCCCCCGCAACGCGTCTCGTTCTATACGTTCAATCTCTTGTGTACCGTCGTGTCTTCCATCGTCTATTCACGTTTCACTGAAATATTTGTCATTGATAGTACTGTTCATCGACGAGTGCATGTTATGAAAATGTATGTCTGTTTCTACTTTCAACTGGGAATGTTTACTGGCACAGGTGTGAATCTGCGTTGGACGGGAAATTAGGGTAACGCCTGCACCTCGTTCTGTTTGTCTTTTCCTACATCCTACTGCTGCAGTGTGGTTGTCATTCTGTAGCAGCATTGAGCTGTTAGACCTCAAGCGTCCTAGTGCTGCAGTGTGGTTGTCATTCTGTAGCAGCATTGAGCTGTTAGACCTCCAGCGTCCTATTACTCCAATATGGTTGTCATTCTGTAGCAGCATTGAGCTGTTAGACCTCCAGCGTCCTATTACTCCATTATGGTTGTCATTCTGTAGCAGCAGTGAGCTGTTAGACCTCAAGCGTCCTAGTGCTCCAGTGTGGTTGTCATTCTGTAGCAGCAGAATTGTCCTGTCACTTGCAGTTACAGTGCTGCAACAATACAATCTTACGACTAATGTTGTAAAATTGTTTACTTGAATTGCACTGCTTGTGTGTAGTTGAGATAAAATCTTTGTGAATGCTACGCCTGCTTGTACATGTTTTTGTGTGAATATCTGTGTTGTCCTATATATTTGTTCATTCAACATTCTAATTGCTGGTAGCTAGGCGCGCACATAGGTCTTTGCCCTAAGTGAACCTACTCTTAAGTTACTTGCTTGAACCTTTAAAATTCTATAAGTAATTATGGTTAAACTATATATATATATATATATATATATATATATATATATATATATATATATATATTAGAATTAGTAGTTATAAATTTAATAGTTTTACAATTTTGCTTTAGAAAATTGGTAAAAGCAGTTCATAAAAATACATTAATGCTTCATTTTTTATCTAGCTATTTTGGTCTAATTGCAATTATTTCCCAAAATTATTTACAAGATATATGACCAGCATTCTGTTTTAAAGGAAAGCTTTTCTGGTAGTGTTTATGCACTTAGCTCTGTAGTATAGAAAATATTATATTTTGGAGTAAAATTATGTGACCGCTGTCTACTTTATTTATATTTTAATGAAGACTAAACGTTGTTTATGACATGTATAGCATTTAATGTATTTAATTTAGGATTTTTTTTCATACTTCTTTGGATAAAATAAAAATATCTTTCCCAATGAAATGTTAACAAAGTATCAACATGTTCTGAAGGCGTTCTAATTTATTTACTTGTAAGTTTATGCTGCTTACTGTAACTTGTTATACATGTATAAAAAGTTACAGAGATAAGCGCAGTCCACGATCGTAGAACACCTCTACAGAATTCTGTTGCTTACGTAGTCGTTTAGTAGTGGACTGAATACACTTGTAAGATTTGTTGATTATTTATGTTTCATTGGCTGTTTAGTCACGTCGTCAGCTGCAGTTGTATTGCATATGTTTTGTGTAATTCACGAACTGTTGCTTATTCTTTTGTACTACTTGTCGCGTTTACGTAAATGTAAGATTAGTGAATACATTTGTTAGCAATTCTCCGTCAATGTCGCACAAATTTCATTATTGGCCATGACTTGTGCAAATGCTTGAGAAATTAATAACTGTGCTTTACAGTGTATAATTCTGTAAGTGTAGTAGTGCAGATATGTTGTTAGGAATGTGACGTTAAATGGTCAACTGTGTGGCTTGGGCCAGTTGAAGATAAATATATTTCCTCTTACGTTGCAAACTGGAAGTTTAAAGAAGTGTTTTGCACACAATTCTTTTTGTTTTTTACCTTTTATTAGAAAATTATGAACATTTAAATGTTTTTTTACGGCTATTGTCGTGGTTCCTACCTGATTTTAGCTTGATTCTAGAAAGACCCTTCGGTGTTTGCACATCACTCTAATCGCAAGTTCTTTAATGTTTGGATTAAAGCACTGTAGCATGCTCAGTGTGTTGAACGTGCCACATATTATCATGTTCGTTTTCCCTTTCATGTGCACGTGTATGCACACACATCTCTTACAACAAATCTAACTTAGTTAAATATACGTATTAAGGTGATATGTACGTTTCACAATGCTTCTTATGCTCAACGTTCAGTGTTTCTACTTTGTGCTCTATTCATGTGCTGCAATATTGTGAATCAATTCTGACCACTCGTACTTGTGTATTTAGCGTATCCTCTGTATGTCTCGATTTCGGAATTAAAGATATGTATTTAATTATACCGATGAATTTAAATATTTTACGGTTTAATGGCTGTCAGCAGTCAATCTTTAATGTCATTAGTCAGTGGACTTGCCGTTGAATCAGTTGAAAAAGATGATTGGCTGACAATCATCTTGAGTGATTGGATCAAATCAAGTTGAGTGATTGGATAAGAGCAAGCTTAGAAAGACTATTGGCTGGGAGCAAGTTGAGCTAAGAATCATTGAGAAAGATGATTGGCTGAGAGCAAGCTGAGAAAGTTGAATGGCTTAGAGTAAGTTAAGCAACATAATTTAATCGACTGTCAGCACATCAGTTAAAACAAACAATAAAAAACATGCTGGCTAGCATCAATAGTTGGCTAGATCTAGTGATATACCAAGTATCAGATCCGAGGTCCAACTTCCTACTCTCTCTCTAGATGTGCTCGTGTATGAGCGCAGTATTAACCTACGAGGCAAGTTATATTCCGTAACATCATAAGGCAAGTTGATATTTTACACAGTTGCTTTCTTTAACTCCCTTTACTTTGGACTGAATTTCTGGATTTTGGAATTTGCACCGTTTTTGGACCTTCTTTTTTTGCTCGCCGGCTTGATTTTGTCTCATTAGTGCTCGATGTTGTCATTGATGACTGTAGCACTCTAACTGTTGTTATTATTATTATCTAAGATGATGATTCCTAATGCAAGAGGATAGAATATTGTTATAATATAGATGTAGTATTTTAGTGACTTTCTAACATATTTATTTTCGTATTTATGTTTTGTTAACTTTTCTTTCAATAATTTAGTTTAGTTTGTGCTCATTTTTTCATTTTTAGTATCTAATTCGACTATAGCGAAATGAAAAAATACACCAGTAAATTTTTTACTACAATTAAATATATTTAGCATTTTCAATTATACTTTTATATGTATTTTACTTATTATTTATTTATTATTTATTTATTTATTTATTTTACTGAGAGTGCTTAAAATTACATTAGTATCATTTTACTTTTCTGTAATATCAAACTGTCAATAAGTACAAACCCACTAAAGCTCTAGATGGAATCTTAGTTCGGAAGTACAATTTTAAACCTTATCATTATTTCTCCTTAAATATAGTATGTCTCTGTATCAAACGTGTGGGAATACCCAATTAATAAAATCCCTAACATCACGATCAGTTATTCTTTTCTGAGACTCAGTCACTCATATCATTTGTGTTAAGAGGTTAATTATAATCTTCTTCTCAAGACTTCGATGAATTCGGTTTGATTTTTTGAAAATTTTATTATTCTTCGATTGTTATTTTACCCTCAAAGACTGAAATGATGTCTCCTGCATTGTTTGATGCTGTCATAACTTCAAAGGTTCGTTCTCTAGAGAGCATTTCAACTGTTCTGTAAATCGCCTTATCTTTCTTTCTAGCGTGCTGCTCCTCAAAACTGGAACTTCTTCCTTCCACTCGGTTTTTTTCGATATTTTTCTTTGCATCAGCTTTCTTGTGTACAGTTTCATAATTTTTACTTAAAGGCCTCTCCTACTTTTTCATACCTGAACGACGAAACTTCACGATTGCATGAATAGACATTCATATAATTGTAATTCCTGTGTTGTGTCGGGAACACTGGAGAATAGGCCAATCGTAAACTGCATATGTCGTAAGAGGCGACTGAGCGAAACTGAGGAAGTGAACGGGAAACCACCTCAGAAGCCATATTCCCAAGCTATAGGCTACATGAAGATGTGGATAAGGCGTATCTTTTTGTGAAGTAATTGACTCTTTGATCGATGGTATGCTCTTTATGTAGCGTTAAAAGCAGCTTGTAAGTAGGAATATTTGCGTTGGACCTGCCACTTGGCAGAGCACTAGAGAGAGAGAAAGAGATGCAATGTTTAATTTCACTGTAGTCAGTTTTCACGTCGTAAACTCATGGTCAATTGTTCAGTAATGGTTCTTAACACGGGATGCAATTTATTATGCAATGAGAGATTGACACATACTATCTCTCTTGCACTGTATATAATTTATTCTATAACTCTTCTCAATGCCAGGCACTTTCTTTCTGAGCTTATGATGATGTATTACCACTGCAGTCGAGAATGCTATCCTATAAAGTCAGAGTTCAAATTCTTGTTATTAATTCTCTAGAGACTGGTGCCCATTCCATTGACTAAACAGTATCTCCTGCTGAGCTATTTGTTTGGATTTGTAAATAATTCCTGAATATAATGATATGGTAGTCAGTTAATTTCAATGGCTTCTCTTAATATATACTATGCTAGACTTACATTTGATATGTAATTACTAATTAATTATTGTATTTTTGTTTTAGAAGATTAACCTAAAATTAGATTTGTTTTATTTTCCATTTTTACTTAAAAATACACCATATCTATGCTACCTTTATGCTACCTTTACCTATTGAGAACTCTGCGTTGAATAAATAATGATTATCATTATTTACAGTTGTTATTATTTATAATCCCCATTATTTTTAGTTATCATTATTTGCAGTTATCACTATTCAGAATGTTCATTACTTTTAATTAACATTATTTATAATATCATTATTTATAATTATTTCAACTGTCAGTTTTTATTATACATACTTAACAATATTAACAGTGAACCTAAGATAAGCCTATGTATACTACTTGTAGCCTGAAGGCGGCCTATTTACACCTTTCATATGTAGTCGTAGGTGTAGATTTTAAATTATACTATTGACTCCCTGTTTTGGTTTGGCTGTACTGTTGGCGTTGTAGAAAGGCTATCGAAAGCGTCCCTGAAATCACATTTGGATGACAAAACGGATGTTAATTCTCATTCTCTGATATGTACATTAGATTGACTTACCGACAGCTGTGAAATCTAATACAACGTCTTTTCTCTCTCTCTCTCTTAGTGCACTGCGTACTGGCAGGTCCATGGTATATAACGCCTCCACTCTTCTCTGTCTTCCGCCTTCGTCTTCATTTCCATATATGAGTGGATCTTTAAATCATCTAACATACCTAATCTCGGCCTGCCCCTGCCTGTTTTTCCTACAACGATACAACGTCTTGTATCCTTGGAATATTTCTTTAGTTTTTCTACTAGACTAACTAATATTAATATTTATGGGTAGAAATTGATTGCATTTAGAACTCCTGCAGCTGTCGGTCTCTTGGGGGCGACCAACCCATACAATAGCTTACTCAATTTATGTTATCGATAAAAGTTTGGGGAGGGGATTTTAGAGTATTTGGTGGTATAGTTGGGAAATTTCTTGTTTGGTGTATTATAAGTAAGATATGGCGCCAATAAGTTGGAAGAAGATACTCAGATCACAATAGTCTAATTAATTTCAGTGTAAAAGACTATTGTAAAAACAAAACCACATGAAATCAGTTACTTTGAGCCGGTTTCTCAGTTCTAAACGGAGAGGGTAACCCTTCTGTTGCATTCTGTTTGTCTGCACTGAGCAGAGTGAATGAGAAGAGTAATCGTGTGTATGTGCTAACTAATGCCTGTACTTAGAATTATTGTAGTATTTAACGGATGCTTCGTAATGTCACTATTGTATTGTCATTTGTTTCTTGTGCACTAACTGATCGGCAGAATTTTGAAAGTCGCATATAAATAAAATTAAAATAATGTAAATCTTCTGCTTCCGTTGAGTTTAGTCGCGATAGATATACTCGTGTGATATATCACATGGACCTCTAAAGAATTAACCTACCGTAAACTGTACTTGTCGTAAGAAAAGACTAAGCAAGAGCTGAAAATGACAAAGGGAAACCGTCTTTTGTTCTATGCAGATTAATCCAGTAACAACAAAGTGAGAGTTTTATAACGGGTAAAAGACCACAGTCGCTGTAGAAGCTTGTCCTCTGCAAGTGTGTATTTCATGCTACTAATCGATATAAAACACAAATTATAGTTAGGCTGCGTGGTTAAAAAAAATTTGAATATGTCATTCGGTTAGTCGCCAAGTCCATTTATCGGTTGGTTTAATTTTTCCAAGACCTATTTTTAAAGACTGTCATTCGGTCTTTTTTAACAGCGGATGTATGAAATGCATCTACGTGTTTTATTCCTGTACCACTAATTTACTTGGAATATGTAAACTATCAGTATTCAAAAATTCTGCGTTAGTTAAACTTTATGACTAAACATTGTCACACAGACAGAATGTATAACCAGGGACTGTTTAAAGTGATGGAGGCATAGACACATACAGTCGTGGCCTTAAAAGCTCAAAAAGCTCAAATTAACGTAATTTTCCTCACTCGAATGCGTTGTCAGCGACGGGAGAGCCCAGGATTTGAACCGTGCACTCACCGATCTGCATTCGAGTATCTTACCGACGTCGCCACTGGCTCCAGCCAGTAAGGGATCGCTAATACAAATATACATCTAATGCCTTTGCTGCTTAAATAGTAGTGTGAATGTCGTAGAATGAACGAATGTCATTCTTCTATAATCTATTTGTTTTATACTTGCTAATTAGTTAAACTTTATAACTAATTATTTTCCCACAGAATGAATGAATAGCCAGCGACTGTTTAAGGTATTGGGGGAATAGACACATATTATACAGTTTCGGCTGCTTCACTGACGTCGTATGATTCAAGTCACAGAACACTATTTGCCAAGTTTTTAAACTGATCATAATTATTCTGTACTTACTGATTAATGTGGAAGCTTCTAACTTACGAATTAACATAGGCCTTTTTCATATTCTTATAATTTCTTATAATAACGTCATATTAATTTTTCTATGTTGTAATATGCGCATTTTTCAGCATCAAATTCTATGAAGTGTGTGCAGGCAAGCGCTAGATAGCCGTATAGAACCATCATGCCTTTATACAGACGCTCTAAGGACGTACAGTACACGTACAGTGTGTAACATTCATATGGTTATGTTTGTGAGACTTCAGACTATGATAGAACACAAAATAGAACATTCATACAAATAAAAATCACACATACTCTCAGCACGCGCATCGTCGTTCAGTAATTAAATTGAATGTTAATTATATACGTACAAATAGAGATAAGCAAATTGAGAAGCGCACTTTTTCGCCCACGCATTATCAAATACCGAACGGTAGTGCTCAAGTTATAGCGGATAAATTGCTTGAGGAAAGGATAATGGATTTGGAACTAGCGAAGAGCGAAGCAGAAAATATTTACATTATAATTTAATTAATTTTTGGTTTTCGCTCTCCGTGACCTCTTAAATCTCTGTACATTAGTCTAGCTGGAACGGGACGGTAGACATATTTGGAGGCGGGGTGAAGTCAACTCAAGCACTACCTAACAAACAGAACCAACGCCGAGCTAACACATCGGTGTACCAGACACAGCGTTCTCTGCGCAATAGAGCGGAAGTAGAATTCCCTCATAGAGAGCGTCCACTACTGGGATACATCCGGCGCAGCAAGCCTTGAAGGGCAGGCAGGTGACGTAGATAGGGCAGAGCAGCAGGGCGAAGGGCCAGGCGAGGAAGATGAGCACGAGGACCCAGAGTATGGTCCAGCAGCATCCGCCGCAACACAGACAGTGTCCGTATGGGTTCTTGTTACAACACATCTCGCTGATCTAACTTGTTTTCTGAAACACAAATACATACATCAGTTTAGGCTAATGTAATCATTCCAGTTCTACGTTTGGTATATAGCATATAGCTAGAAATAATCCAGTAATAATTTGAATTACTGAACACAGACCTAGCAATGACCCATAATTTCATCAGATGGAGATGTTATTTGGTGCCGGTAGGTCAATAAATGCTCTATTAATGATTTTGATTGATGGGTGTGACGAGTCAAGAGGTTTACCTGAGCCGAAGTCCGTAGTCAGTTTTTGTTCTTCTTAGTGTGTGTCGCACTCGATCGGCCATTGTTTAAACATCACTCAACTGTTGACTGTATTGTGAGTTGTTGAAACAAGTATGGCCGAGATTCTTTATTTTAGCTGTAAAATTCGTCCGACTGGTCCGGAGATTCTATTCTGCCGACAACATTCATGCTGGTAAAGTGAAATAATTCTGTTTAGCACGTCCTGAGTTACGTACATTGAACCTATGCTCACATGGAGTGGGTTGCGCTCACGTGGAGTGGGTTGCGTGTTGACTGACTAATATGAAAAATATAAGACCTGTGGATGCGCGTTAGCATGAATCAGTGTCCTCTCTCTTACTGTAAATTGTGAATTCTCAACTAAATGAATTTACAGCACGTATAGAGGCAGATCACGTCACCCTCTACTGAATCATCACAGAGTAAACCTCTAACATCCATAGCATCGACAGATATATCATTTTCTTCAGTACACTGCCAAGTGGCAGGTTCAAGGTACATATTCATATTCATAGTCTGCTTTCTCGCTCCATAAGAGCACTCCTTAGATCAACAAGTTAATCCCTTCACAAAGTCTATGCCTTAGCCATACCTTATGTAGCTTATAGATTGGGAAAAGTATGGCGCTTCTGAGGTGCTTTCTCATTGCCGTCCTCGGTTAGATGGATTAATTACCTCCTGGGGGAAAATATTTCATGGTGAGGTGGGTCCCCTCTTGCCATCCACAGCTCCTGACTTAGTCGCCTCTTACGTACACGCAGCAAATTGTTTGCGGTTACCCTATTCAGCAATGATCTAACCACACCAGAACACAACATGGGGACGATAAGTATATATATATATATATATATATATATATATATATATATATATATATATATATATATATATATATATATATATATTGTATTGAAATGGCCTAATAGTTTAAATATGCGGTATTGAAAACAATGTCATCGGATACGAAAACCGTATGCTCACTATAACGCGTGTTTAACCTGTAGATGTTGATCTGAGATGGAATTTTAGTTTATAATGGCTTTGAAATGGACTTCAATTTGAAAAGTTGTACAATTTTAAATGGAATCTCACCTTTTGCTTGAACGTTGGCAAGCCTGCAAATGTGTTCTGTAGGCCATTTGAAAATAACCGTGGTGTATAATCACGTTACCCGTATTGTGTCCGGGCTGCTGAAGATTAGGCCAACAGCGGAGTGCACGTACCGTAAAAGGCGACAAAACATAGGATTCAAAGTACATTCGGCTGGCGAGCGACTAGGCTCCATAAATTGCTACAAAATTTTCGAATCCTGACTCTAGCTAAACTCTTATTCAAGGTAAGATGATGATGAAGTTTAATCTGCAAGAAACAGCGTGCGTTACGATCAGGAACCCAATATAAAAGAGATAAAATTGTAATTGGCTCAATTTGACTTACATGTATATTTAATCACCGGTTGATCATTTCACTATAATGCGTGTCTACCCGGCTCAGCGATTTATTAGTTAATTGAACCAATGATGCAAGATCAACAACTAAAACATTGATATGTAATGTATTTATTTCAGATATTAAGTGCTATGAATGTATTTATTTCAGTCAATCACTAATTAATTGGTTTGGATAATTAAACAAATATAATACATTTTCATTAAAGTAACCCTTGCATGAAACGTTTCGTACAGGCTACTAACCGATTTCTTGTTGGTATTTATTGATGAAGATAACCGTTTACTACCGAGGCTGCAAGGTTAAACTGGTTCCTATTCAACTTTTTGACGAGATTAATAATCCAATATATAGATAGATATGTAATTATGGATCTCTATAAGTTGCACCCAATATACAGGCTTTGTCATAAAATTACTAAAAGGCCTAATACTATTAAGATTTACTTTTCGAAATAAATCTATCGCATTCTAAAACTTTGGCTCTAAATTAATTCAATATCAACTTAGTTACCGATACTCGTTATCCGTATTTCTCAAGAATTTTTAAAGAATTTCTGAAGTCGCAGTGTTTTGTGACCACCAACTCGCTTTTCAATCGACTAGCTGTTTGGATTATAGGCGCTGAGCAGATTTACCAATTACAATGATCAATAAAGCACTCATGGAGTGCCTGAATGCTAGTAATTTGTTGACTTCTGCTGTAAATAGTCTCGTCTCCAATGACAAAGGCACGCACGGATAAATACTGCTAAAAATATTGATTTAATCATGCTTAGAAAATATTGGTCTGTATTACTTGTTAATTAGGCCCGTAGTCTAAGTTATGGATACGCATGTGTTAGAACAACAATGGCAACGTGAAGCATATAAATTGTAAAAAATCTGCAGTAAAAATTTATATAACTTCTATAATCTATAGCATGATGGCACCTCAGCATTACTTGCCATTACGATGAATTGAAGATCTCGTATAACCTCAATTTTGCATTTGTGACTCCAGTAAAAGTATATGCCTACTAATTAATATTATGAAGAACTGAAACGATCACAAAAATCGTAATCCAATTCATTTTATAACTATTTAATGTAAATTTAATCATTTTAATTATTTAATTATGTTCCAATATATTATTAAGTCTTTTTCCATTTATTCCATTACACTGGACGTATCCATGCTAATTTAAATTTAATTCTAGAGGGATCCTAAATATAATGTTATATTTTTTAATTCAAGAGAAGCATGTGCATATGTATCGAATATTATTTGAGTTAACGAAACTTTAGACGTGAACTTAAATTTTCATTAGCCTTTATTTTCATGTTTTCGTTTTTAATTAGAATAAAATAAAGCCAGTTGAAACTAATTTGAGAAAGTGTAAAACGATTCTTTCAATGTAGGCTATATATTTTGTTTCTATAAAAAAGTATGGGTACTTTTACTTTTTACTCAAAAGTACTATACCTACTTTTTTGAGTACTTTGTACTTTTCACTTAAGTAAAATTATGATCAAGTACTGTTTACTTTTACTTTTACCAACCATTACGTTTACTTAAAGTATTTTGCAGAGTACTTCTTACATTATGTAGCCTATAGCTTGGGAAAAATATGGCGTCTGAGGTGGCTTTCTGTTGCCGTCCTCAGTTAGAAGGATTAATTACCCTTTAATACAGGAGAAAATATTTCATGAAGAGATGGGTCCCCTCTTACCATCCTCAGCTCCTGCTTTAGTCGCCTATTAGGTATACGCAGCAGATTGTTTGCGGTTTCTCTATTCTGCAGTGGTCCAACCACACCCGAGCACAACACGAGGTAATATATATATATATATATATATATATGATATAATATAGCTCTTAATTAGGACATAATTATTTGATATATCATATATTAGGAGAATTGTACAATAGAAGGAGGCCCGAAAATTTCTGACAGTTTCACTAGCTCTTACTGTAACCAAAAATATTGCAATGTTTAAGAGTAAACAATGGTGGAAGTAAATTATTTGAAATCTGTTCAAGACTCAGAGAAAGCGTGGGAGTAAGCAAAAAGTTGGACACTGTCAAACAATTAGTTTAAAAAAACGGGCCCTTTCTTAAAAATTTCTGGACTCTCCGCTGACAGTAGCATTCTAATTGTTTTAGTTGTTGTATTTTATTGGTTGATTGATTGATAACAGCTTAAAGAAGAAAAGAAAAGAAAGAACACCTCTCTGATAACAAGAATTTCCGGTTCTTTTTCTCGCTTATCCCGAGTGGAAACACGTTGTTAGGCGAGTATTGGATGCTTTAGGCAATTATTTCATAAATTATGGTCCTTAAATCTCGAATTTATATATAGATCCTATCGCTTAGATTTGCTCCGGACGGATTATCTGATCTTTATTAGAGAAAATATTAGTTGTGGAACTCTATTTATGATTTTGCTGCGTATATGGCACATGTTTACATACCCTGTGTACAAAATATTAAAATCTCTTTTCTGCTATCATAATTCTAAATTGCATAGTCGATGCGTTATTATACTATTTTCGCTGACGAAAATAGTATAATGACGCAGTAATTATTAGTATGTAATTAGTGTTTCAGTTTGTCTGCCGATTAATTTAAATATTAGTCAGTATTATCTTTAATGGAGTTTGCAAATAATATATCAGACTTTAATAAGTAGTTGACAACCAAAATATTAGAACGCTAATTGGCAGAAAAGAAAAGAGAAGCAGAGGCAGACCGAGATTAGGAATTTTAGATGATGTAAAGAACCACTCGTTTCTGGACATGAAGAAAAACGCAAGACTTGAGTAGAGTGGAGGCGCTATATACCATGGACCTGCCAGTAGGCAGTGCACTAAGAGGAGAGAATTGGCAGAACTGATAACATAAATTGAAATCAATTATAATAAACTACCAATCCTACTTATCACAGTAATGCTTATAGCAGAATTTATAAAAGAATTGTATTCATATTTTATGAATTTTAGTTCTTTTCCGTACCTATAGATCTTTAATTTATTAGTTGATAATCTATGTGTTAGCGCTTCCTTTATTGGACCATTTGTATGTAGGACTTCTTTCAATTAAACTGATGAAAAGAGTAGTAGTGGCCTAATTCAGTTTTGAAAGAATTTTCACTAATTTACAGATCTTTATATGTTTGCAGAAAGAGCAACGAAAAATACCATAAGATGTCAGGCGGCTTAGATGCTTTGAGCTTGAAGGAGGATGATGTTGTCAAGTTCTTGGCTTCGGGTACACACCTGGGGTCAACCAATCTTGACTTCCAGATGGAGCAATACGTTTTCAAGAGGAAGTCTGATGGTATTACTTCTTTTCAATTTACTAAACATAAACCGGACTGGCTTTCGTTTAGGACCTTACTTCTCCGCAGCACATTTCTTTCGCAGATTGGTCTGGGTGAATTGATCTGTAGTGATGTGTGCTGTTGGGGACGTCCCTGACATCATCCCTGATGAGGAAACGGACGTTAAACCTTTATTTATTATTTTATTTATAAAATAACGTAATAGATAATGTTTGTAAATATATGCATTATATAAAATGATAAATAGCCTTTAAAGATAATTTATTGTTTATAAGCTGGAATGTGGAACTAGATTTATATATAAAGTGATTTGTAATTTGATTTTAGTGGGTTTTTTTGGGTAGATCCTGCTCACAAATATATAGTTGAGCAAGGCCGTGTGCGATCACCTTGGAAGATTAAGTTTTGACAGCATTCAATAAAAATCTTAAAGTGTTGAAAGGTTATCTTTTAATCTGTAGTTGTAGTCTTTTATATCAAAAAGCAATAAAAACTAGTAATCAAGCCGAGAAGAATAAATTTAAAAAGCAACAAATGTTAGTTTCCTTTGCAAGGAAACTAACATTTGCAGAATGTGTAGGACTGTAACGCTGTGTTTCAGGTGTGCACATTATCAACCTGAAGAAGACGTGGGAGAAGGTGCAGCTGGCTGCTCGTGCTATCGCCGCTATAGAGAACCCGGCTGATGTGTGCGTCATCTCCGCCAGGCCCTATGGACAGCGTGCCGTGCTCAAGTTTGCTTCCCACACTGGAGCCACTGCCATTGCTGGACGTTTCACGCCAGGAACGTTCACCAATCAGATCCAGGTATGTTGTACGAAATTTTGTGACGATAGCTAATGTCTTTTGTGCATATGTTAATGCTGTGAATGCTAAATTATTGTTAATGCAATCGGTAAAAGTGGTGTTCAGTGTTCTTAATTCTCAAGTCAGTAATAGGGGATTGCATTGTGTTATCTTAATACACTGCACGTTTATAATTTTAATGTTACACAAATTACCAAATCCACTCTGTATATTCTGATAACTGCATAGAACCACATCTATTATAGTGGTGGACCACTACAACTGCTAATCATCAGGTTAAATCTGCACATGTGATATATCAATATATATTATGTATATGTATATCTTTATTTCTCTACGGGGCAAAGACACTGTCTTTGCGCAGTGCACATCTGTGTTAAAGGAAACAAACAAACTTCATAAACACAGTGCACGTAATCAAAGAAAGGAGAAGCAAATAATAAGCTGTGCACATCAAAAAACGACTATTGATTGATAGAATTGTTTATATTATATAGGCTGCTTTCCGTGAGCCACGTCTGTTGGTGGTGACTGACCCAAGGACTGACCATCAGCCAGTCAACGAGGCGGCTTACGTCAACCTGCCGGTCATTGCTCTGTGCAACACTGACTCTCCTCTCAAGTACATTGACATCGCCATCCCTTGCAACAACAAGGTATTTACCGTTCCTAGTGCTTTTAAATGCAATCATCATTAATGTTGTATTTTAATATTAGGCTAAAAGTTAACAGCATATAGTTAAGTGATCCAATCATCGTCATCTTCACTAAATCCCAGTTTAACCAGGGTAGGGATACCAATAGAACTTTCTCCGGTCCTCCCTGTCCCACACCATATCAACAGTCAATCCCCTAATTCAGTCAATCCTTAGTTAAGTGATCCAATATGATAACTTTAAATTCGAAAATCACCATCCAGGCAAGGGTGTACCACTTAAATCATGGAATATTATTCTAATTATAATTGTGCCATTCATCAGACTTGCCCGTCAGCTTGCTTTTTAAACAAAACTAGAAGATTACTTCTTAATCGTTGGTTTAACTAATCCTCGATGTAAACCTCCGAAAAGTGAAGTGCACCTACAAAGTACGAACCACTGTAAAGTCGCTGCCCAGCGACTCAAGCATACAGATTACCGATTTGTGACTAATCTATTGTTTACGCCACTGTTCAGTTTTACACTGGGGTTTATCTAATGAATATAATCATAAGTCTAACATAAATCTATCAGAGCTTGTCTGTGTTATTCTTTCCAGACAATTCTGAATAGTACAGGTTTAATATGTATAGCATTGACTGATTGCTCGTAGAGTGTTCACTCTATTGGACTGATGTGGTGGATGCTGACTAGAGAGGTGCTTCGTCTGCGTGGTAACGTGAGCCGTGACATGCCCTGGGACGTCATGCCTGATCTCTACTTCTACCGTGACCCCGAAGAGGTATAACTACCCGAGTTTGATTATTGTAACTGGCTGTATTGTGGAAAATTTTGCAGCTTTATATATTGAGGTAAAATTTGGTAATGATGCTGAAGAGAGACTTTTCATTTGTGTAGATACTGTTTGCAGTTTCTCTTTCAGTGACACTGCCTTCTGGCAGGTCCATAGTATATATTGCCTCTACTGGTCTGTTATCTTTTGTTTTCCTCTTCATGTCCACATACGAGTGGATCTTTAAACAATCTGTAACATTTGTTTTTATATACCATTACAGGACAGATTACAGTAACAGTAAAAAATGCCAAAAAATTGCAGTTGCTATAAAATACTAAGTAGTAAGGTACCTGCAAACCAAATAACCACCATTAATAGCGGCTAACAAAGTGGTTAAGGAAGGTATTCAAACAAGTTAGAACTAATGACTTGAAAAAACTGGAAAAAATACAACTGAAAGTTGGTGCAGCTTCATGAAAAACTTGCTAATCAATTGACTAGACTTGACAAGATCAAAAATAGCAAATGCTTGTTGATTGCATACTGGCCTTCTAAACAGGTGACCTAAAGGAGCATGACTCTGCATACCACATAAAAGATAATAGTAGTTTAAACAACGCAAATAGGAAAGCAAATTAACAAACATTACGTGGTAGATTTTAGCTTGTCAATTAGTTGACTGGGTAATTATAATTCTAGTGAAATTTCTATAAAATTGCCTAATCCCAGCCCTAGCTAAATGGACCATCCGTCCAGAAATCAAGAGAAGATAAGGATGATTACGAATTAGATGAAAAATGTTGTTCTCAAATTAGAACTATCTTTTGGCTGTTTAGTGTTAGAAATGGCCTGTTTTCAAATAGTCCATTGACGATGTCATGTGAGACAAAGGATTTGAGGCAGTCTATTTGTATCCCAACCCAAGTTAAACTGGGATTCAAGGGAAGATAATGATGACATGCAGAAAGATTGTTTTGACGTACAATTGATTTTATCTAGTTGCAATATGCTCATCTTGCTTGTAAACTTGCCTGATATACAATGATTGTTCTGCTGCATAGACTGAGAAGGAGGAGGTTATCGCTGGAGATCAGGGTAAGGCTAAGGACGAGTACGTGCCAGAGTACAGTGCAGCGGAGGCTTACCCTCAGGAGCCTGTCACTGACGTAAGTGCATCAGCTCTCTCTGTACTTGTGTCGCTGTGTAGTGATAGGTGAATGAAGGTTAAAGTGGATACTTGGGGAGAGCATTTGATCAACTTTGGAATTATGCGATTTTCTAAATATCTATACACTTTAATTTTTTCTATTGTTTTACGTTAGGTTTATTTGTCTTTATATTTATCGTGAACACCCACTCTAATTCCGTTGTTGTTGTTGTAAAAGACCAATGTGTATGAGAAAATTCAGATAAAAGAATGTGAGCGCAGCCAATTTCTAGAGATTAAAATTCTCCAAAAATGTGAGTTATAACATTGAACAGTGATATAAATCCTCTTCCAAAAAAGAGCTTACCCGGTGAATGATAATTATATAATTATATCATTCACTGGGTTATTAACCGAACAATCTGATTATAATCAGATTGTTCGGTTAATAACCCGGTTAAAATTTTCCAAGTAACCATTTTCATATTTTATTGTTATTAATAATTATTATATACTATTATTTATTTTTTATATAGCTTTTTCTCTCTCTCATCAGTCCTAATTGTAAATATGATTTCTTAATTTTTTAAAATATTATTCTACTGGTTTGATTGACTGCAGTGAATACACTTTCAGAAATAGTGCTCATTTGAGAACTTTTCATTTCTATTCAAGTTTCTCTTTACTTTTCACTGATTAACTTTTTAAAATAAAAAATTATGGAAAGTAGCTATGGAGATTACTTCAGATTGCAATTGTTTCACTTAAATGAGTTATGCTATAGTTAATGTAATCTGTAACTTTTAATGCAGATTATAAGCCTCGTTGTAATTGCTTATCTTCTCAGTTTGTACTGTTGACGTATGATATAGTAAAGTTTTACATATTGTTAAAAGGGTGTATCAGAAAAGTACCAATAATGTACCAGAAAGAAGCTCTTATAGTTTTATCCAGTGATGCTATATTGCAGAGCTCTTACAATGATTGTTTGAGTTTTGACGTCCCTGACATGGCTTTATGGCGAGGAACCGGACGTTAAATTCCTATTGATTGATTGATTATAATTACCCAGTGGTGATATACAGCAGAGCTCTTCTAATGATTGTTTATGTTTTATCCAGTGGGCTGCTGAAGCACCCGCGCAGATGCCCCTCCAAGCTGGAGGCTACAAGCCCACTGAGGATTGGTCGGCAACGGACACTGGGGAGTGGTCGACTCAGCCTGCTCAGGCCAACGAATGGGGCGGCAGCGCAGCCGAGAACTGGGGTTAATCTGTCGTCATCTGTATGAACTGAAGCGAAGAACACGACGCAGGAACTAATACTGTTGTGCATTCAAGATCATGAATAATTACGAGACAGTAGGAGATAGACTGCTAATTATTAAGTCATAGTTTTGTGGTTGAAATAAATGATGAATGCTCTATTCAGTTGTGTATTTCTGTTGGTGTTTTAGTAGGTCAATTATAATAAGCAATTTTTTATTTTATGATTGTAAATTCAGGCTCAATTAAGGTTTGTACAAGAAAAGTTCTTGTGTATACATACTCTACGGATAAAGTGCAAGTCTGATCTTTCAATAAAGTTTGATAAGTTCGTTGTTTGCTGGAGCCAGTGGCTATGTCAGTAAGCTACTCGACTGCAGAGCAGTATGTGCTGAGTTCAAATCCTGGGTTCGCCCGTCACTGACATTGCTTTCGAGTGAGGAGACTGACATTAACATTAGCTGTTTGCTGAAACTGATGCAAGGCACAATTTGGCTACTTTTACATATTGTTCTTTTGCTTCTTGTTGCAGCCAATTAGTTACGAGCATTAAGCGCATCAATAAGAATTTAGAATTTTAGGACATCAGTGAGTCCTATGAATTAGAATATAGTGTAATTGAATAACTATTGACAATATTTTCAAATGCAGCCTACGATAGCTAGGTTCGCTTAATTTGTAGATCAAATCTTATACGTCTGTACTAAGAATTTTTACTTACAGACGTTGAAGCGAGTAATTTTTTGATTCGCTTGAAATTTTGAGTATCACCCTATCACTCATTAAACCAATATTTCAGCCTTTTTGAGTAGGAAGATGATTGAAATCAAATATATATTGGCTCTTACTGTAACTGCTGTACAATACAATGATCATATCTTACTTCTCTTGCGTGATCATGACACCAGACAATTGTTACCTTCACCCAGACCTGCTTTGAGGGTCTCTACAAGTCAGTTGTAAGTTTTGTTTAATTACAGTGAAAGAACAGGTCACAATGATAGCTAGGGGGTTCTGGGGCAAACTTTCTTACTTCCACCATATAGAAGGCCTTCAGATAATGAAAATTACAGGGATAGTCAAATATTAAGCTACTTATTAGATTCTGTTCATGTACACTGTTATACAGCCAGCAGAAGATAACATATTAGTTTTAGTGCAACCTGTAAAGCCTAAATACTCTTAGGTTAACGATATTACCGGAGATACAAGTGACTCGCCGGTTTGAGTCACTTATCTATTTTGCCTCCATAGTGCTCGATGTCGTCATTGATGATTGTAGCACTCTAATTGTTATTATTGTTATATACAGTATATAATATGTTATATACAGTATATAGAATGTCTAAATAGCGTAGGGGTAACGTCTTGAAGTTTTAAATGACAAATCCTGCGGTGAATTGAACCCTCGTGGGTTCGAATCCCGGCCGCGCTGATCTGAGAGTAAAATCTCAGACATTCACTGGACTGGTTATACGGAAAATGGTCTAAATTGCCTAACGAATTAAACATGTGGTTTTAAAAGTGATAGACATCAACATAGTTGATTATTCACTATAATGCGTGTTTACTTTTTTTATATACATGTATATATTAGGAAAGAAATTTTAACAAAAAGTCGAAAAGACACAAAGATAAGGATACTGAAAACCTTGGTTTGGACCACGCTATTGTATGAATTTGAAGCATGGATCTTAAGGAAGGAAGATATTGGGAAAATAAAGGCATTGGAAATGTGGATGTGGAGAGGATTATCAGGACTCAAAAGGTTACAAATGAGGAAGTTCTGGAGAGGGTTGGTACAGGTAGGCAGTTTGATAAATGTATTAAGAAATAGGAAGAAAAGTTGGATAGGACACATTCTAAGGGGGAAAGGTCTATTAAAAGAGGTCATAGAATGTAGAATGGAAGGAAAAAGAGGTAGAGGCAGGCCGAGATTAGGTATGTTAGATGATTTAGAGACCCGCTCATATGTGGACATGGAGAGGAACGCGGAAGACAACCAGTGCACATGAACTGAGACCAACACGTAAACCTCCATTCCACTAGTACCCTTCCTCTGACCGAACTCCCGGATTTTGGATCGCACCGTTTTTGGACCCCACACTCTTAACTTAACTTAACATAATTATACTGGTTAAGGAAGTCACAAAGACTCGTAACACCAGTCTTTGAAGTAATTTCATACCTATGTACATTGAGACCGTAAAGGAAAAAAGATACAAACTGATAAATTGATAGGCTTCAAAAGAAGAACATGAGAAAAAACTAAACACTCACCAATGTTTCACACACACACATAACCAGCTCATACATAAACTTACAGACAGGTATACAACTATGCATAAAAATACACATACGTACATGCACCCATGCATGTATACATACATGTACATGCATACACACTCACAAACACAAACACATTTGCACATATACACATACATAAATACAAACACTCAAATATTTACATGTATATACATATACATACATATACATACATACTTACCCCACATCCATATATCATGTATATACAGATAGACACATAAATATGCACATATATACATACATATACATACATACACATGCATGCACACACATACATACATACACACATATACATATATATACATACATACATACACATATGTACATATATACACATATACACACAAATATACACATATACATGCATATACATACATGTATATACATACACATACATATATACACACATACACAATTACACATACACCTACATATATACACATAGAATACACTCACTTGTACATACACACATAGACCTTACAGACAAAAATATGCAAGTATGCATATAACTACATACTAGGCATATCAACAATTTGCAAAATATAGTCATACATTACAATACATACATGCATATATTCACAAACATACATAGACATACATACATGTGCACACACATACCCACATCTACACATATATACACATACAGTTACAGAGTGAAAACTGCTAGAAAACTCATAAACAAAATTCTTTCTAAAAGGAATTCTGCTCATCGGATTGATTTGGCACCACATTGCTCAATGTTGTCACTGACGACAGTAGCACTCTAATTCCGTTGTTGTTGTTGACAAAGAGTGGAGGCATTATATACCATGGACCTGCCAGTAGGCCGTGCACTAAGAGATAGAGAGATTATATACTGTAAAACATTTCTAAGCAGGTAACACATAGCCAAAAATATCTCTTAAGTATATAGAATGTATTTGGAAACTATTGGAGTCTCTTTCAGTTGATAGGTTTTATACACAGTATCCTTTATGATCAAAACATCCGGATTGTTTCTACGGACGCTCATATCATTATTCATGTATATATTATATAATATAATGTAATAATAACTGATATAATAATGTATAATAACATATCAGCATTTAAGGGGCTACTGTCGTCCATGACAACTTCGAGCACTATTGAGACAAATCCAAGCCGGTGAACATAAAGAATTTCCAATACAGTGCAAATTCCAAAATCAAGAAAACCACTCGATACTAATAGAAATTCCTAACCGATTCTCTTATTTACAATGCAAATATGTAATATTTCATTTTTGCCATATTTAATGCTATTATTATAGTTTATTATAAAATTGAGGATACATTCAGATTTACATTGTAATAACAGAAATGTAGATTTTTTAGTACTATTATAGCGCAGATAACAGAATGTCTCAAAGTGGAACTGGAAAAAGTGACAAGGATAAGGTATTTACATGTTCATTAAATTTGTACTCTATTTAGTTATATGTTCACTTCGTCTAAATGGAAAAATTTTAAATTAAAGTTTAACAGTTTAATATTTTGTCAGTGTGAATGGTCGTTCTGTATCAAATAGCATCAATGATAGCTCTGGAGCTCTAAGTGTTGGTATAACTGTGAGAATAGTTGACTCTGCATTGTTTATCATCATTTGACATGTAATTAGTGTATGACTTTACGGTAAAAAATAAATGCTTTGGTTGTAGTTCAAAATCTGTCTGCTTGTACTGTATATTAAAATAATATTTAATCTAGCCATTAGACTTTCAGCCGGATGATAGGTTTAAGTAAAAAATCCTTTATATCATCTTGCTTCTAATTGAGAGCACTACCTTATTAACGCTGTAGATTGGTCTCATTACAATGTCTTTGCTTTTACTGCACAAGAGTTTATACTTTTTAGAAAGAATTTTGTTTATGAGTTTTCTAGCAGTTTTCGCTCTGAAAACTGTTCAGAATGAAAAACTTTCTTCAAAGTTCTGGATCCTCCATATCTGCTGATAGATAGATATTTCATTTATTTTAGAACGACAGCATCCATTGGCGAAGAATTGTTCATTTGAGCCTTATGCTCTTAAAATATATAATTATAAGTAAACTCTGCTATGAAATACTTAAATAATGTGATTAGGTGATGTGTGAAATAAATACTGATAAACATTAATGACTGAGAGAAATGATTAATCTTTAAAATATTTTTATAGTACTTAATATCTTTGAATAACTAAGAAAAAGTGATTAAAGTTAACACATTTTTAGTGGTAATTTTTTATTCAATAAATTTATATAACAATTTTCAGGGAATAAGACAGACTCAACCGGGACGCAGAGCTATCAGCAAGGCTCCATCAAATACTGACCCAAAACAAAGTGATCAAACACCGGTGCATCAGTCTAGCATCGTTAAGGACTCTGTTGATGATGAACTGGCCGATGAATCTATGTGGAAACCTCTCAATATTAAGAATGTACGTAGATCCCTATTTTATTTTATTTTCTCTCTTTAATCTGTTCATTAGAATCCCCTTGTAGTGTCCAGGTTGTTTGAAGAATTGACCAACCGGTGACTGCACATCTCGTACAAGGCGACTAAAGCAGTAAGATCCATACCATCGTCAGAAAGGGCTTTCAGTTGGTGAGCGCCTAGGCTCCAGAAATTGCTACACAAATTTTAACGAATGGATAAGTCTTAAATAGGTGATCGGCTGGTGGTGTGGTGTTGGACAGAGATTATTTGAGACAGTTTATTTGTATCCCGACCCTGGTTAAACTGGGATTCAAGGGAAGATGATGATGATGAATCTGTTCATTAGAACTTCTGTCAGGCAGTCTTGGCATCTATTTGAAAGTCGGCATGAGAAACCTTTCAGCGTTAAATTATTTTTTGTATTTAATTCTCACTTGTTGAAATTTGTATTTATTATTTATTTATTCATGTTAAATGCTTCAGGATATTTAAAAAAAGAAAGCTATGTGATTAATACATCATCCCTTTATGATGTGAAACCTATTTTGATGAACTGTTACGACGCTCTTGTTTATTGTACAAGTTTGCTTGTATAGAAAGCAAACTAGCAAACTATACTATACTATTTATAGGTCCAAATATGTAATTCTTGAACTCTGTTAATTGTTCTATGACCAATGCCAACCTAGATTGGTTTAATCTAATTTTATAATGCTATTCTTCAACAATCTTATTTGGTGAATTTCTGCAATCCAAATAACTAAACATTTGCATATTGCAAAAATTAAAATGTGACTGTTTAAATTTGCTAACATTATAGTAATGCTTAGTGTCTCACAGACATTTGGATGTGTTTGTAAATGTTTGTTTTGATAGTTAATGGTTTCTATAAATTTTATATTGTTTTAGAGACAATTACTATTAGTTGTGTGCTTTAGAGCAGTTTACTAGCAGTATATTAATGGTAGCAATAGATCGTGAACCTTCGTACAGTTTAATTTTGAATTTCAGTCGTTCTTAATCTGTTCATTCAGTTCATTTTTCAGTTTTATTTAAAACAAAGTAGGTGTTCCCAGATCAGATGTTAGGACTTATGGTTAAGTCTGATGACTGTTATATTTTGTGTACTTGCAATGTAATGTTCTGCAGGGAGATATTCCAAAACCTCGTCCTGCTATGAAAGGTGGCTGGTCTGACAGCAGGTAGGATTAACAACATGCATCACCCAGAGTATCTAGTTGTGTAATGTAGCCTTCAGATTAGAAGGCTAATGGATTTCAAGCTGATTTTGCTACACTATCTAATCTTCTTAGTCTCCTCTTACGATACGTGCAGTTAATGCTCGGTGTGTTCTGCATAAAATGATATGAATGGTGTGCTGGGAATTTCCTTATGTGAAATTTTGGGATATATATTTGCTAAATTCATTCATCAAGAGATAATTCCAAATTTCACCATAGAATAGAATTTAGTGTAGTTAAAAAAATTGTAATTTATAATTGTAATGGCCTAATAGACTAAAAACCAAGTCAACATAGCCAAGCTTTGAATATGTAGATGTATACGCATAGAAATTTTATAGTATATTCTTTATGTGATGAAATACTTTATGTTAGTGGATAAAGCATTTTCGAATTTATCTTAATTTCAGTACTTTTATGTTGTAGATGTTCTGTTTTGATTTGTAATAATATATTAATTTTATGGTAGTTCCTAAATAATTTCAGTTTTACTTAGTAGTGACTTGATTCTTCTAATGCTTGCCGTTTAGTGACTTAATTCTTCTAATGCTTGCCGTTTAATTAATTAATTTTATGTTATATTTAGGCTCTCTGGAATTATATATACATTAATCTTATTGTATAATATAGTAATGTTTTGACTTATAATTAATCTCATAAAGTTTTGTGGACTATTTCACAGCAATTAATGTTGACTAAAATTAATTCTATAATTATTAATTTATTAGTCTATTTCATAACTTTCATGTGGCTTCTTTCCACTCCTAGTTGGTGTTGTGTGAAACTTTCATTCTATGATTCAAAATTTCATCTTCACTGCTTGAGATTTATTTTTAAATATTCACATAATATACTTGTCCTTATATAGTACTCATATAATCTTTTGTTACGTTACAGCAAATTGCTTCTGTTTGTACACTTTGAATATTGGTGTTTAGTAGTACATCACTGCTCTGTGCATATTTCTGTTCTTTTCTGTGTAATTTCAAATTCCAATGAAATTCTGTTCATGTCGATGACGTGGACGGCAGAGCAAGCAGAAGGTTTGTTTATTATTCATTTAAGTTATGGATGATAAATTTTCAAATTTTGAAAAATAATCATTATTGATAATGATTATCTAAGATAGCCAATAAATGATCTCTCATGCCTATTGTATATTTAATAATTCAAACTAATAACTAACAATGAGATAATTTGCTAATAATTATTTAATAACTAATTTATAACAGAAAATTTTCAATTTTTCTAATTATTCTCTGTATCTATTATAATCAATATTTTTGGATTTCAATTTGTTGTCATTCTAACTTTTCGTTATCTGGATAGAATAATCAAATTCTTTGGTGAATTGCGCTAACTTGTCGGGTTAGTCAGTCGAGTATATGTATGTGTCATTTGTTTCTCTTGACTGCAGTTGTGGACAATAGTTTGACTTCAATGGCCTATTGAAGGCGGCTATTGGATTATCTTCTGAAATTTTGAAAGCTTCACTTTATAATCTTAACTAGCAATATATGCTGTATAGTATCAATGTGTGTAAATATAGCCTAATGTTTCTCTTAGCAACTGAGAAGAAAAGGTAATTTTTCTTATGTATTAGTTGATTAAATTTGCATGAGAAATTTAGTGAATGTAGATTGATATTAAGGTTTTTATGTAGTGTAGTTCTTAAGTTGAATAATTAAATTTATACATAATTATTATGTCTATGAAAATCTAGCTGACGACTTTCGTGCTTATTTCTCTATTTGAAATATAGTATTTTTCTAGAGCTTTCTTTTTACTCCATCACGGTTCTATAATTTTAACATGAACTGCTCTTGTATTGCTTACATGATAGAATTTCTTTCTTGTATTAAATATTACTTATTTATCATCAGCTGTTCTTTGTGGATACTTTGTTCATTATAAAGTCACTTCACAAGTTCTCACAAATTTATTATAGAATTTATTATAGGATTTATTATAGGCTACTTTGCAAAGTTTGTCTGTTTCACATGTTCGATATTATCTGTTGTAGTTTATAGTTTACTGCTGATTCATGTATGAAATACAACTTATTACATCTACAAAGTACAACGGATGGCTTGTATATGTCATGATATATGATGTCATATTCAGCATGATATGCTATACTTTGAAAGTACCAGTTGTATTTTGTTGATGTCATCTGTTCTGCGTTTTGTAGATGCAATGTGTTATGCTTCATAAGATGTTCTTTCTACATCTCCTTTAATGTTTTCAACTTTTTAGAGACAGCTGTTGTATTTAGTTGTTCATAACACATAAGTAATGTTTTGTCATAAAGTCATTATTACTTAATCAGAGAGTATTATGTTGTCCTAAAGTCTGCTTGTCATTAATTTCTATTAGATCATTCAAATCGATCTCTTTTCGTGGAGTATATTCACTGGTACAAATAAATCACATAAATATACTTTGTACAGTATGTCACTTATTGGCGAATACGAACGAATATAAAGTTTCATTTATTCTTGCAAGGATAGTTTTTTGATTGTATTTTGCACTAATACTGTATTGTTTTCTTTCATTGTTAGCTTTTATTTCATAATTATATCGAATAATTAATTTACTGTTGTTGGATTTCATTTCAGAGCATTGGATGATCCAGATGAGTAAGTTTTTGGATTTAGTATTTAATTTTGAAATTTAAATGTTGGGTCTATTTTAACAAACTGGTTTTCACTCTTAAAGTGATGTCGAAATCTAATTTGATAAATAAGATGTCATTTATTTAAACGTTTTCTTGATGGTTTCAGGAAACTCGATTGTGATTCAAGTGCAACCGAAAATTGTACTTGTAAAAATCTTCTAATGCAGATACTGATAAAGCCAACGGAAAATCAATTGAGCATTTAAACTTTCCAAAGATTAATGGCAGCTGTTTAGATGTATACACTGACTTTGTAACTACATCAGGTTCTAGAGTTGATGTTGGATTTATTATGGAGTGAGATAGTTAACAGCTTTAAGAAATTTCGTATTTTGGATCGGGACCTATATAGATCAGTGATGTAAGAAATATGTGTGACATAACGTAATCTGTAATCTTGTATCACTAATTGATTAATTAGTTAAAATCACTGTAAACTTTTTCTTAGTAATTTAACTTAAACTTCTATGTCATTAATTTTGTCGGTTTCTAGGTGTAAAATGATTAATTATTATGAATGATTTATCAGGGTATATTATGATGTGTATTTGATGCAGATGGCTTTTCAATTTGCTATATTTTATTTTAAAAATTGACTTTTGTAAATCGAAGGTGAAGTGGTTAAAATATTTGATAATTAAGGCATAAATAAAATGAAATAATATTTTAATTGAAATGCCTTAAAAGCCTGAAGGTATAACAGCAGAGGGAGAGATAGAGAAAGAGAGAGAGAAGAGAGAAAAGGTAGAGAGAGAGATGCTTAATAATAAGATGAACTGCTTCGGACTCTAGGAACAATTTTACTAACAGTTTTTTTCTCAGAGTTTCTCTCGTGCAAAATGTGTCCTGTCATACTGGCTGTGTAACGATTGCTGTTGTTCATGTTAAGAAGTTTTCTCTTTTTTATGACTTGTCATACTGGCTGTGTAACGATTGCTGTTGTTAATTTTATGAACAGTTTTCTATCTTTTATGACTTGTCATACTGGCTGTGTAACGATTGCTGTTGTTAATTTTATGAATAGTTTTCTATCTTTTATGACTTGTCATACTGACTGTGTAACGGTTGTTGTTGTTAATTTTATGAATAGTTTTCTATCTTTTATGACTTGTCATACTGACTGTGTATCGGTTGTTGTTGTTAATTTTGACGTACACAGTGATAGGAGACTACACATGACAGATCGGCAGGAAGACGTGGACTCAGATCCAGGTCTGGTTAAGAATTTCTATAATAATAATACTTAGTTAGTTACTAGTTAGTATATGAATTTATAGCAAATTGAGAATTACTATATAATGAGAATGACTTAGGTAGTTATTGATTGCCGCTAAATCAAAAGTACATCACGTTTTTAGCATCTTCCACCTTTCAGAGAAGTAGCACAATGGACAACTCAAGTCTCTTGTGTTCATTTCTCTAATTTACCCGTAGAAGCTGACTCAAGTTGTTAATGAAATTTTATTAGAGCACGTTTATCTACTTTAAGCATATGTGTTAATCATACAGACTTCATTAAGTTACCGAAATAGAGACTTTTTGAACGGATGAATAAAAATCTTCTGAATATTTCATTAGTAAGAGATTCGAACCGATTTTTCCTCTTCAGAATATTTTAACCGAAAGTTTTCTTTTAAATGTAGATACAATTTGGTGATTGAGCGCTCGTTCTTTCACATCCAGTTTTTGATGTCTAATTGTGTAAGTGATACAAACGTTCCGCTGATAAAGTTCTTAGACATACTGATTATGTGATTGTTTCCACTTTTGTTTCTGCAGACATTCCAATGATTCCAGATTTGGAAGACACACAGCTGGCCACATCCAGAGATGAGCACGTCGTTCTAGCTCCTCTGTGAGTTCTATCTTGACTCTGTCTCGCTCTCTCTCTCTCTCTCTCTCTCTGTCTCTCTCTCTCTCTCTGTCTCTCTCTCTCTTTCTCTCTATCTTTCTTTCTCTCTCTCTCTCTCTCTCTCTCTCTCTCTCTCTCTACAGCATGGTGAAAGATCCAAGGTGCCTATTCTTACTCCGAGTCTGCTTTGGAACACTTCATTGATCAACAATTCACTCCCTAATCCCTAGAATATGCACCATAAAATACCATTCAGTGATTGCTAAAGAATGCGGTGTATTTTAGAAGTTAAATATTTTTATGAAACAACGCAATTATAGTTTAATTAGCTCTTTATCTTCAAGTAATCAGAATTAAAGAATTGATGCAATTTCTGCTGATTTCAGAGTTGCTGTTAATCGAGTTACAACCTACAAAGAATTGGATAATGAGCTAACAAAGCATGTGCCATTTCTTTCTCTGGTTAGTTATTCAAACAGAATTAGTAGATGTTATTAGATATTTTAGATTTAAATGTTATGAGAGTTTGTTAGATGTTGTTGGAGCTCTGTGCATGTCTAATCTTTCTCCATTAAATCTTTTGCTGACTTAGCCTTTAAGCAAGTTATTTAAGCCTAAAATTTATTTCTATATTGACTAACCTTTTAATTCTTTCTTTTTGTATAAAAATACTTACAATTTGACCTAATCTATCAGTGAACTTGGTTAAATATTTTAAAAGTTATGTGTATATGTTCATTAATAATTATTTCCAGTATATGGATACTTTTTAGATATTTATTTTCTGTATTTTTCTAGAATAGTATTGTGGGCAGTGTTTGTAGTTTTGCTTTCAATTTTTGTCTTTAGCAGTTTTCATTGTGTGATTCAAGGCCAAGGCTTTAATTAGAGTTACTTGAAATTCTTAGTTGGATTTGCTTGTGAACTTCCCTTGAGGATAATTTCTTCTATATCCTGGCGTCTTCCTATCCCTACCTGTTTCGATTATACTTGCATACGTTAGTAGCAGCAATGATAATTTAATTAATTATGCAATGATAACTTAATTTATTGTGTAATTATGGCCTGGCTTTGAACTATGAAGTACGAACTATTATTATGCCTATGAGTAACAGACGTTAAGTATTTGATTTGAAAGCTGAAACTGAGTTCTTTGTATTTTGGTGACAATAATGAAGTGTCATCGAGTTGAGTGTTTCATTAAATTACTACAATAGTATTTCTATCGTAATGGTATTCTTCCTTTCTACTTCTATACCAGTCTGCCCTTCCGGCGCTGCCATTTTGTGCTGATAGTGTATGTAGCGGTAAGCTAGGTGTGTCTAACACACGCAGGCACACAGTTTCTAGCAGTTAGTTCTTGTTTATTGCCACTAGTTCTTACTTTTTACAGCTAGTTCGTATCTCTTACAGTTAGTTGTTTTTGCAATAATTTCTTCTTTCTAGCAGTTATTTTTTGTTTCTTGCAGTTAGTTCTTGTGTCTTACAGTTAGTTCTTGTTTTCTAGCAGTTAGTTCTTGTTTCTTACTGTTAGTTATTTTTTACAGTATTTCTTGTTTTCTTGCAGTTATTTCTTGTTTCTTGCAGTTAGTTCTTGTTTCTTGCAGTTAGTTATTGTTTCTTGCAGTTATTTCTTGTTTCTTGCAATTATTTCTTGTTTTTTGAAATTAGTTCTTGTTTCATGCAGTTAGTTCTTGTTTCTTGCAATTATTTCTTGTTTCTTGCAGTTAGTTCTTATTTCTTGCAATCAGTTCTTGTTTATTGTGCAGGATAACGAGATTGATCTGAAGCTGCTAAGCAGAGGCTTGTGCACTGAGGCTGAACTGAAGGAAGTTTGTATATTCCACTCTACTCTCAGTCTAGCTCCGGTGTACCATTGCTATTTGTGACGTTCTTGACTGTTGTGTTAAGGAAAATAAGTCATACGTTTTTTCGATTAATTATCTAAAAATTTGTCTAAAATGAAAATACTACATTATTTTGCAAAAAAGTTCTATAAGGCAAGTATAATTTTTGATAAACAAATTAATTAAATAGGCCTGCATGTAAGTTGAAATTTAGGTTATTTTCGTTCGCTAGTTAATATTTAGTGAAGAAAACTTCAGTTCAGATCTTACTTTGTCTTATAATCCTAGATATCATTGATCAATATATGAATCTTTATTACACCATCAAGACGTGGTAGCAATCTACATACAATAAAAACAAAATAACAACAGTGCATTACAACAAATACAACTGCATTGAAAATAAAATTAAAATAAAAATAAAAATAAAAGGTATGGATGTCTATGAGGAAACTGACGTTAAACTTGTATGTGCTAGGACGACGTAGCGTGGGACTGGGATCAGCTGTTCACAGAGGTGACGTCAGAGCTGACGTCAGAGTGGGATCAACAGGAACAACTTGAGGATAAATTCTCTGTCGCCCTCTCTATCTGACTACATGACTCTGTCTAACTATGTGGCTGTCTGTCTGAATATGTAGCAGTCTCTAAGAAATTGGCCTATTTCGTCAATTAAGCATATCCACTGGGTTTCATGGATGCGAAATTCAAAACTCTACCTGCAACCTTCACTAGCATAGTCTCTTGCCACCCAAACAGAATTTCAAATCGGCTTTAGACTTTCAGTATGATTTGTATGCTAGGAAATTAATCATCTGTACAAATGTAGTTATGGAGACTAATTAAGTGACTGTTTCTTTACTTCAGCAAACTATTTAATTACATTGTGTAGATATTTAGAGTGTGTAGGCCCTAATTATTATTTGAATAAATTTGTTACTTTATTTCATAAAAAATGGTGAAGAGTTAATAAAACTATGCGTAGGCGGTAGAAGCTCCTTGAGAGTGGGCGGGCAATGGCATTGTCTCCATCTCATCGGCCCTCCTTTCGCATCCAGAACCCCACCTCATATCCTCTACTCTTTCCCTCCACTGCTCATCCACTAATGGATGAATTTCTGTGTACTGAAAGATGCTCCGTTAATTTTTACTTGTCATCATAATCATCATCATCTTCCCTTTAATTCCAGTTTAACTAGGGTCGGGATACGAATGGACTTTCTACACTCCTCTTCGTCTCATACCATATCAAAGTCCCTTACATTCGTTTTAGAAAATGTTGTGGCAATTTCTGGAGCCTAGGCGCTCATTTGTACTTACATTAACTTATAATTGTGTTAAATTTTACATTTTAATACTACTCTCCCAACATTTTTAGTTTCGATCGACAACTTCGACTTTTTAATAACAAATTTGTCCATATTTACAAACAAAATAAAGTGTCAATATTCGCTAAAGAAATCGAAACAAATAAAACATCGTTATTTGGACACATAGATTGCCATGGCCATTTTCCGCTCATACATGTAGGCCTATATGGATAATGGAGTAGCAGGGCGCCTGAAATATGGCTGAAACCAATTACGTGTCCCAAGGCAATTGAGGCTAGCCTTGATTTAGATTTGTGTATTTTTTTAATTTCAGGTCTACTAAAATTTCAGTACATGTAGATGATATTATTATAATCTTCCATTTAGTATGTTAGAAGAGGCCTATGTGGCTTTTGTGTGAAAGCACATGAAAGTTGCTTGTTGAAGTTTAACGTCAGTTTCCTGATCTATTAACGTCTCTGTGATGGGGAGAGTATAAACATGTAATTTAAGCCCTGCTCCTACAGTAACTGCTCCCCAATCTAACTACCAGCTACCGGCTCAGCCCATCTAAATTTTCATTAGAAAAGTTAGACCTAACATTGTATTTCACAATTCAAATACATAAAATTTCAGTGTAGATCGCATATTGTGGACGTTAGGAAATTTTTCTGTATAAAGACCCGACCAAAATCATGGCCTATATGATCCCTGCAGTATCTGTCATTCTAACTATGTTTGTTTTTACCAAAGATGGTCTTCCCACTACTTTAAGACGTTTTCTGTAATATGGGGTTATATCCATACATAGGCCTATATGTATGTATTATATACAAAGATATAGAATTATATAGAATATTATTAGAGATATAATTATAATTATAATTATATATAATTATAGTATAATTATAATTTTAATTAGAGATATCATTATTAGAGATATAGAATTATGTAATTCTTTATTCTATGATTATATATTGTCGATAATAAAAAATCCATAAATCCAAGACTTGAATAAAAGTTCAGCGAACGACGAGTCATGGTATTACATGTATGTATCTTAATTGTGTCAATTATTATACTTTGGACTTATTTTCTGGATTTTGAAATTTGCACCGTTTTTGGACCTTATTTTTGCTCGCTGGCTTGATTTTTGTCTCAATAATGCTCGATGTTGCCAATGATAACTGTAGCACTCTAATAGTTGTTTTGTTAAGTGTCAGAATGTGAAAATCTGGACACAAGAATTAAAGGATTTAGTGTAGCCTACAATGCATGCATATAAGAGATTTTACAAATGTTATTTTTGACATCCCCAGTAACTCTCTCTCTCACCTAGTGCAGCTGCCTATTTGCAGGCCCATGATACATACTTCCTCCACATATTTCCGCTATTGACTACTAGACTATAATTATTTAAGTCTATTGACTAATAGACTATAATTAGCAAGAGCTATTGAATACAGACTAATTATTTTCAGAAATCTCTATTTTCAGATGATAATTAAATCTGTCTCTTTAAATCAAGCAGATTCCGTGCAATTTACCTGACAGGAACAGATCTCAAAGACTCAAAACGAAATTGACTACAATGAAGAACTGGAAACTGATTGCTAATATAACAGATTTAAGATATTTAGAACGAAATTTACACTTAGAAAAGCAAACAAGCATTATAGTGAAATGATCAACTATGTCAATATCTATCAATTTTTAATACCACGTGTTTAAACCGTTAGGCAATTTCGACCATTTTCCGTATAACCAGTCCAGTGAATGTCCGAGATTTTATTCTCAGATTAGCGCGGCTGGGATTTGAACCCACGAGAACATGTGAAATATTTAATAATTTTATCAAAACTTCAATGTAGCGAAAGTAATATGGTTTATCTGCATAAGCATATTAATGGTAAACTGAATATAATTTACACTAGGTAAATGAAAAGAATGTCTTTTACTTACAAATTTTTAATAAATTTGTGAAGTTTACATGCTACGGAAGTTTTTCCAACTTTCCTACGGGTAGTAGTACGGTTTGTAAACTTTTGTTGATGTTTACATTCTTGTTGAGCAACTATCAAGATGGCGTCGGTCATGGTTGAACACGAGGAGGAGAATAAAGCGGAAGATTTTCAACCTGTCAAAGTTAGGAGTCGGAAGAGAAAGATGGAAACAGTAGAAATTATCAGCGATGAAATCAGCATGGACGTGCAAGATATTACAGCTCCAAAACGTCCAAATCTGCCTCCAATTGCTGGTGAAAATATCATGGTGAGAAAATGTGCAAACACTTTTATAGTAATGATCGTTCTTTAATAACATCTATTACTTATGATACGGCATGTTTAAATCGCTAGTTATTATGAAGTCAATTATCCATTTAAAGGTTCTATGAACGTAAGGGATTTTATTTTCTCTGATCAGCTCGGCCGGGAATAATGTACAGATATCGTTCACTTCGTTGAATCATTCATTTGGCGTTACCTGTCGCTCTTGACGCTGAGTTTTTGGGATTTTAATTTAATGGCTATTCATACTTTATTGCAGTTCGCCTAATGCAGGGTTTTTCTTGTAAATTTTACCAGACTTAGAACTGCTTGAATAGTGATGCTAAATTCATTTATTTGGATTGAGATTGTTCGATTCTAATTTCTTCGGAAATTCTTTACCTATGATTTTCAATCGAGTTTTTGTAGGTTATTCCTTTACAATCTGTATATGATGAGGTATGAAATTTACTAATAGACTGGTGTTCCAAGTTCCCTGACTTCCTGAAGCAGTATAATTAAGTTCAGTTAATAGTTATGAATAATTCTTGTTAACATTGCATGCCTCACTAGGATGCTGAGAAAACAGCTTGATACTTAATTTTATTAATTAATATGGGAGGTCTGTCCCTCCGTTTAGTCTCTCTTTACTACATACTGTCACGTTTTCATCTACTATCCTATAGAATTTGCTGGATTTTTTACTTACGTCTATATTTCTTCTTTTTCAAATGCTTCCGTTTCATCAGTTGCTCCATTTGACTTCAGATAGCTTCATTATAATCGCCGTGTAATTGTTTTTATACTCATATAATTATATGGAACTGCACTTCAGTTGATTCGCATTTGTTTCATAATCTGCTTTTCAAAAGTTGTGTTTAAGTTCTATATAAAAAGATTTGACATTTTACAGTAGTAATAGTCGAAAGCAGTTGAGTTTTAGTACTCAGATTACCATCTTATATTGACTTGATTAGACTTTTTATAATAAGATTTATGCTATGTTTTGGTGAATCAGAGAAGGTTAACTTTTTCAGTTGCATTTAGTTTATCTCTTCTCAATTGAATAAACTACGTAGTCTTCTTAGATGCCTGTGGTCGGTGTAGTGCTTGCTGTTGCAAAAACTGTACTCTTCTGTACTCTAGTTTGCTGCTTTATCTGCAAAGCAAACACTGTTTTATGTTTGTTTACATCTTTTCCCACCATAGGTTTTATTTCATCTTTGCTGACTGTTTTTTTTATCACCGGACTGGCACTGTTTAGGATATTTTATTTCTATTCAGCATGTGTTTTTTCAGATCGTTTGGGGTGAATCGATTTGTAGTGACATGTGATGGGGGGACGTCCCTGACATCATCCTTGTATTAGGAAATGGATGTTAAATCATTATTATTCTCTTAGTGCACTGCCTACTGGCAGGTCCATGGCACATAGCGCCTCCACTCTTCTCTGTCTTCCGCCTTCCTCTTCATTTTCACATATGAGTGGGTCTTTAAATCATCTAACATACCTAATCTCGGCCCGCCCCTGCCTCTTTTTCCTTCCATTCTACCATCTATGACCTCTTTTAATAGACCTTCCCCCCTTAGAATATGTCCTATTCATCTCTTCCGATTTCTTAATACATTTATCAACTGTCTATCTGTGCCAACTCTCTCCAGGACTTCCTCATTTGTAACATTTTGGCTCCATTCTTCTCCTAATCCACATTTCCAGTGCCTCCAGTTTCCTAATATCTTCCTTCCTTAAGGTCCATGTTTCCCATCCATACAATAGTGTGGTCCAAACCAAAGTTTTCACTATCTTTATCTCTTGTGTCTTTCTTGAGACTTTTTGTTAATATTTCTTTTCTACTACCAAAGGCCGCTTTTGCTTGTGCAATCCTACTGCATATTTCTATCTCACATTTCCCATCATCGGTTATAGTATGACCCAAATATTTGAAACTCCTTACCCGTTCCAATTTCGTACCATTTATTGTGATATTAACTTCACCTTTATTATTATTGGACACTCTCATAACCTTGGTCTTTTTTATATTAATCTTCATGCCATATCTTAGGGCTGTATCATTCAGCTTATCCATTATCTTCTGCAATCCAATCTTGCTGCCCGCTACCATTCCTTGGTCATCTGAAAATCGTGCATCTTGTAACAAATTCCCTCCTACTTTTATTCCTTCTTCCATGGCTTCCTCCATCATTGCCTCAGCGTAAGTGTTAAACAGCAGTGGCGAAATACTACAACCTTGTCTTACTCCACGTCCTATTTCACCTTCTTCTGAGTATTCATGTTGGATTTGAATTACTGCTATTTGATTCATGTACAAGTTCAAAATTAGTCTTCTATTTCTCCAGTCAATTCCTATTCTTTTTAAGATATTCATCATCGTTATCCTATCAATCCTGTCAAAGGCCTTCTCGAAGTCTACAAAGCATACAAAAACGTCATTTCCATATTCTAAGCTTCTTTCGCAAAGAACCCGCATTGCTCCTATTGCTTCTCTTGTGCTGCATCCTTTCATAAAACCAAATTGTGTCTTGCTCAGTATCATCTCTGCTTTCGACTGAATGAGATTATTTACTATCTTTAATAAGATCTTCGATGCATGAGGTATTAAGCTGATTGTTCTGTAACCTGAACACTCCACAGCATTGGCTTTTTTGGGAATTGGAATCATCACTGACTTGGTAAAGTCGTCTGGCCAAATACATGTACTGTACACTTACATACATACCTCCATTAACTTTTTGAGAGTTTCTCCTTTCCAACATTTTCAAGAATTCTGCTGGGATTTCATCTATTCTGGCTGCCTTCCCCTTCCTCATACTGTTAATTGCAGAATAAATTTCCTCCTTCATTAAATCGGGGCCCCTTTTATCGTTTTCTATGATATTCTCTTCTATTTTAAAATCCTCTTGAACTGGTTTCCCAGCCTTATCATGCAATTCCTCCACATATTTTCTCCATCTTTCTTTAACTTCTTCCAGCTCTATCTTCAATTCTCAATCTTTACCCATTATACTAATGTTCCTTGCATCTCCTTTCTTTTTCTTATCGGTTCTTGTTAATATCCTGACTTCCTGGTATAACAGATCCGACCTACCTCTTCTATCATATTCTGCTAAATCATCACACTTTTCACTCCACCAATGATCTTTTGCTTTGTCTGTAATTCTTCTAAGTTCACTGTTTAAGCTTCTATATTCCTTCGGCCATGACTGGTGGCCTTTATTATTATTAAATTTATTATTATTATGTTTTTTCAAAGGTTTGAATTGTATTTGGTTGTGTGAATATTTTAGGGAATTCGTGGAGAAATGAGAAAGATACCGATACCTCCACACAGATACACTCCGTTAAAGATGAACTGGATTAAACTGGTTGAACCGGTAGTTGAGCATCTTCATCTCCAGATTAGACACAATCTAAAGACCAGAAATGTAGAAATTAAGGTTGGAATAAATGCTGTACTCGTAATTTATGCTTACTAGCTTACGAATAACTGTTCATTGGGTTTACTTAAAGTCTAAAGCTAAAGTCAAATTTAACGTCAGTTTCCTGTCTCAAAAGAATGTCTGAGCCGGGGCGAGCACTGACTTTGAACACTGCACGAACTAGTTTTTGTAACTGATAAAGGAATGCCTTGTCAGTGTGAGAATACTATTCTGTAGTGGCGCCAGGGTCAATGCTGTTGTACTAAAATGGAACAACCATCAAGTGAAATTTATCCATGAATTGTTCATAAAATGAATATAATGTTAAATTAGACTTTCAAAACGTTTTTGCTTTGCTGATATAATGCCAGTTTTGTTATAGTACAGTAGTAGGTATTTAATTAATAAAATTATTTGGATATAAATTTAATATGCAGCACTGTGAATTGGGATTTGCCGCTGTTTATCCTTTTCAGGTTGATATAGATAATTATGTCATGCTAAACATATGTGTTCCTGAGGAATATTGATTTAAACTTTTTCGTTATGACTCGCAGGTGTGTAAGGACACAAAGGATATTGGTGCACTACAGAAGGGCGCAGATTTCATTAAAGCATTCACCCTGGGCTTCGAAATAGATGTGAGTTATATATAAAGATCAGTTTTAGTGATTTGATTAAACTGCTAAATAATATCTGTTATTTGTACACTCCACCAGACAGTATACACTTGTTTATATAAATTGGGTGTAAAAGTCATTAAGTCACAGTCCACATGACAATGCTACAGCTGACAGTCTTTTATTGACAAACCACGAATTGAACTTAATGATAAATACATGAAAAGTAAAAATATGTTCCTTAAACTGACACTTATATCGGCATTTATCCCATAGAAGCTGATGATTACATCCGGCTGCATAGCACTTTACCATTTCCTACCAACTAATCAGAAATAAACACCTTGAAAATGATTACTTTGTGCATTTAAAATCAATCTGCAAGATCGGCAATGCAAAAACACCATTTGTTTACCTACAAACTGCACCCTACCTTCACATTTTAGTGCCTGTTTACTTATTTCCTATTGGCTATATCATTCAACCTTGACAATTGCTCGTCACACTTTTATGGGGAATGGACATTAAACTTAGCTTTTATAGTTTTATTTTTATCTTTTTCATTTTGCCATGAAGCAATGAAGTCCATCAGATAAAGCTGTTGTCATTTGGAACTGATAGCTAGCAAGAGTTTCTTATCTTAGTGTATATCCAGGGTAAAAAATATTGCAGATCGATTTTAAAACAATTTTAGTGATTTTGTCTTAAAATTAGATTTTCAAAAAACTTGACTAGTAAAACATTTTGAATCTAGTTAGTTGATTAGAATTTTGTATTTGTTAAAGTTAAATTTCCATATGTTCCTCAATTGAGACAATCTGAAAACTTAGTCTGGAAGCTAAGATTGTTGGATGAACTTTATGTGATGCTGCAGATCTTTGATACAAATATATCTACTACAGCCTGACCAGTTTTATAATCCTATGAACTTGAAAGACAGACTTACAAGTAACGTTGCACAAATATAATGTGTTTATATCTTGAATTTAATAAGATAATTAATTGTAGAAAATTAATTGCTTTGATATATTGGTAGGATGCTTTGGCTCTGATTAGATTGGATGATCTTTACTTGGAGTCATTTGAAATAACAGATGGTGAGTGACTTGTAATCCTCTTCCATATTAATGTAATTATACTTCAATTTATCTATGTATGTAAATATTTAAAACAGACTCAAATAGTAAGAACGGTTTCCTACTTTCTTGATCATTGAAGCTAATTTTAATTCTGTGCTAGCATCTCTTGGATACTTTCCACAGAAAGTCTGGCATCACAATGGAATTGAAACCATGTCCTCCTGTTTATCGTACAAGTGTTTAACTGTAGTTGCATATACTACCTGTAAAGTTATAACTATTAAATGGTAGTTTATATGTATAACTATTATATGATGCTGTAAATATTATGTTTACTGTTCAAGTGAGTCTTAATTATTACATGATATATTTATTGATCAGGTTTAATTAAATGGTTTGTCCAATGATTACTTTAAATGACTTCAATTGAATGAATGTTATTGTTGTGAACATGTGAATGTTTCTGTTGTAGATATGTGAATGTTACTGTTGTAGACATGTGAATGTTACCATTGTAGACATGTGAATGTTACCGTTGTAGACATGTGAATGTTACTGTTGTAGACATGTGAATGTTACTGTTGTAGACGTGTGAATGTTACTGTTGTAGACGTGTGAATGTTACTGTTTTGGACGTGTGAATAACACACATTATAGTGAAATGATCAACTATGTTGATATTTATCACTTTTAATACCACATGTTAAATCCGTTAGGCCATATAGTCCATTTTCCGTATAACCAATCCAGTGAATGTCGGAGATTTTACTCTCAGATCAGCGTGGCTGGGATTCGAATCTACAAAGGTTCAATTCACCTCGGGTCTGTCATTTAAAACTTCATGATGATATCTACACCTCTACCCATTGCGCTATGGAGACATTTATGGAGACATGTTGCTGTTGTAAACATGTGAATGTTACTGTTGTAGACACGAGAATGTCATGATTGTAGACATGTGAATGTCATGATTGTGGACACATATCATGTGTTGTATGATCGTGTGTTGTATAATTGTGTGTTGTATGTGTGCAGTAAAGCCCCTGAAGGGTGATCATCTAGCGAGAGCTATAGGCAGGGTAGCGGGTCAGGGTGGAAAGACTAAGTTCACAATAGAAAATGTTACCAAGACCAGAATTGTGCTCGCTGAATCGTAAGTGTAGAATTAACTAGTTTATTCTTGTGAACTATTTGCGTACATCGCTATTGTTAATTAGACATCCCATCATTATCAAGAAGAATCAACATTTTTCATTGATATTTATTTTATTGTCTGTAGAACGTAGATGCTTCAGTTTCAGTAACATTCTACAGGTTTCACTGAAAGTAAATTTAACTGATCTGGTTTTTTTTGTGATTGGCAATTGTTTATTATATCATGTAAAGTCTGATGTGTTCAGTTGGCATAATGGAACTAATTGAATGAAACGAATTGTTGTTAAATACTCTCTTTATTTGCTCTTAACTCTTAAAAGTTTAATAGAGGTTCTTATGGGGAATGTTAGTGTATTGGCATAATGTATATTAACGTACTTGTTGAACTGATGGCTACTCCTATTCCAATGCTATTTAATTTTTATTAACTGGTTTAGACTAATGTGAGTACAGCAAAATACTGTGACATAGCTATGCTGTCACGACCCTATTTTGTTATAATAGATCAACAGCTTCTTTATTATCTAATGTCTATAGCAAATATTTTCTGCAAAGCATGTGTGTCATCTGTTACATTTAGCTGAATAGTATTTTTCATTATCACTGTAAATTGTTTTAACTGAGTCTAAATAAAATAGAGTGAATCTTGTCTTTATTTAGTCTGAGTTATAATGTATAAAGCAATTTTGTTGATAATTATTGTAAACTTTCAAACCTTTAGTTGGGTGAGCTTCAGTGAAGATGAGCTCAGAACTCAAAAGAAATATAAAGTAAACCAAAATTGTCATTCATATGCTGCTCTGCATGGAATGGTTATCCATGTTTTTAATTTTTCTTTGCAGGAAAATTCACCTCCTGGGTTCATTTCAGAACATTAAGATTGCACGAACAGCCATCTGTAATCTTATTTTAGGTAACCTATTTTTGATATATCGAATATATATTCTGATGTATTAGTGTTAAATATCCCCCAAATATTTTAGTTTCTCTTTTCATCTATAAGTTGATTGATATGTCTCTCTTATTAGTTTTCCATGTTAAGAGGAAACGTCAGCTGAATAGATTAAAACTGCGAAGGAATCCTATATCTCTAACATCTATTACAACGGGTTACTATATATGGAGATCCTTGGATCAACTCAGTTACTTGTAAATATAAGAAATTTAAACAAATCTTAAATGTTAAATTGGATCAAAATTTAATATAACTCTAAATGTTTTGCAAATCTTTACATAGAAACTATAACATTCTTCAAGGCTCGAACAAATATTCACTTTCACCGATTTTTAAAATGACTATGATTTCTTGTTAAATCTGATTTCTTTTTACTTATAAAAATCTTGTTAGCATTTTGTTGAATCAGTTTCAAGTGAGTTTACATTTTAAGCATCAAAATGTTAAGTTTATAATATAGCTTGCTTCGCCTTCATTACGGTTCCTCTTCTTAAACTTATCTTTTGACTGCCTACAAGTTAAATTATTCGTGTTTATAAACGCTTGACTCATTTTTGCATTTGTAAGAATTTCGACACTGATGTTAGCTTTATGTTGCTTATGTAATAACATTCTAAGCTATTCTCTGAGACGATGGTTTGTTTTATAAATATTTTAGGAAGTCCACCGTCTAAAGTATATGGAAATATGCGTACCGTGGCCACAAGATCTGCAGAGAGATTCTAAACAGTTCCTAGTATCTTCATGTAAATAATCGTAATAGCTGACTGTGACGCTGCATCTCTGTCTTCAAGTAATTAATATGGACTACACTGCAAAAATAATTCAATAGCACATAGACTAATTAATTTACAATTATACTTTTCAGTATTTATAGGGCTCAATTTGCATAATGTAGGAGGCATCATCATAGCTGCTGTGTCCTTTTTTCTATAATAACCAAACTTTCAACTATATTACTACTATGCAGTAAATTTAAATTTAAGAGTCAATTTCATCATCAGTTGGTCATATTAATGATTTCACTGGAATTGTCATGTATAGTTTGAACTGGTATGCTTGATGTTATAAATAAAATACTAAATATTCATAAAATGATTATATCAATTCCCAGATCGTAATTGAATAAAATGTCGTGTTTCGATCGTTATATAGTAAATAGAGCTTTATACCCGTGTTTATAAAACTGAACTTAAATCTTATATCACTTAAACCTCGGATGAGAGTTAAACTACGGATCTGCTCTTTTGGGCATGTACAAAGTGATGTTTCAACTTCAAGGTCAACTGCTGGTATTATTTCCTTCAGCCAATGACAGCGCTGTCCTTTAGGCTGATAGACCAATCAGCTTACTTAGTAAACAAAACTAGAATATTACTTCTTAATCTGTGGATCAGCTAAATCTCCAAAAAGAGAGGAGCAGCTACTAATCCGCAGATTAAGCTTACGTTAGACCAGCTTGTGACTGTTCTGTTGTTTAAACCACTGTCAAGTTTTAAACAGTGGTTTATCTATTCCATCAATGTCCTAACCACTAACTTGAATCCTGCACCTACTGATTCCATACAGAAACATTAATGTCAGTCTCTGAATGCTATTTTCAGTGAAATTCACACAAACAATTAATTATCCAGCCAATTTTATTTTCTGCAGTTGTAGAATTACTGTGTTGTTTTTGTGGTGTATCCCCTTAGAGTGTCATGGTTGTTCATATGATATGGTATGGAAGAGATATGAGTGGTGAAGGTCTTTTCGTATCCCGACCCTAGTTGGGATTAAAGGCAAGATGATGATGTATAATTGGTGGCGATGTCGGTAAGATATTCGATCGTGGATCAGTATGTGCGTGATTCAAAGCCTGGGCTCGCCATCACTGACATCACTTTCGAATGAGGAAACTGACTTTACCGGATTTTTTATTGTGTTGCGTCAGTGGAAATGGTAATAGCAATGATGTTGATGGTGTTCATTTGATGATAATAATTTTAGTAATCTATCGTAGTCCTGTCTTTCTTTCAATGGAGAGACTTAATGTAGTGTGTCTTGATGACATTTTACGATGACTCTGATGATGACTGCGTCATCACGTGGTCGTGAAAACCCAGCTTGTTTTATTAATACCCTTCAACTGCTCAATCAATCAATAAGAATTTAACGTCCGGACCTCATTGTAGCGACCAGCTTGGAGGCCCTTTACCTCACGAGCGGTTATCTAGTTCATGTACGTGTAGAAGATTCATAAGTGTAGGCCTTTAATAAAGTCAAGGTCTGAACACCCCAGTGCCGCAGTGCGTACATGCAGCAGCGTGTAACGTCAACAACTTTAGATCTCATTTCTTGAAGTGAAGTTGAACACTCGTGGGTTCGATTCCCGGTCTAGCTGATCAGAATTAACATCTCAGTTTTCGGATAATATACTAAAATTGGTCAACAGTTTCAATATTTGTTGTTTAAAGTGATAGTTGTCATCATGTATCATTATATCATAGTTTTCACTTTAGGCCCTAGTGCTTGTGTATACGTGGTGGTTTGAGATTTAGTCAAATTACTGTTACTTTAGTCGATTCGATCGAGATAATTACCAGAATTTGCCAGAACTGCTACCATCTTTCGTTATTGCAATCCTTCTTCAAACTTAGGTAGCAGGAACAATGGAAGAAAGCCCTAAATTACAGTAACGGAATATTCGATATGTAACTTTTATTGCCTAAATATATACTTTTATAGTTTTATTTAATTTCTTATTTTTTAATTTCTAACGTTAAAAGATTGATATGAAATCCTAACACAAGGTCGCTATATCAACCACTCTAACGGCTTTAATTAATGCCATTAGGTCCATAATAGCTGTACAGTTCGGTAATCTATAGCTTGCAGCCTTGTAACTAGGTCTTAATTATATTATCTGTCCTTCATATTAAATACTGGCGCAGTCCAGTCTGATTGAATCAATATTATCTTTTAACATGTTCATATTGATCAATTCCTATTATTGACGCAAACAGGTCAATAATCAGATCTGGGCCTCCACATCATACTATTGTCTATCATAAATCAACAGACTGGGCCATGAGCATTGGTGAGCCCATCACTATATGATTATAGTGGGAGTGTTGTATATTTACTATTGTTGATACAAAATTCTTCAATATGATAATTAAGCGATGATATTAAATTTAATATAAGACAAGTGACGATAAGATTAAGGGTATAAGGCCAAAGTCAAATATAATTGCTACTTGAGTACACTTCAACCTTGCAACTCAATAATTAGGCATTGTTAAAGTTTGAAATAGATCTTAATTGTTAATAAATTGACCCTCATGCTGGCCGAAATATGAAATATTAAGCCCAGTGACTGAGTAAACCTTAACCACTGGCCTGGATTGAAATATTTATGGCTGCTGGATTATGACAATACAATATTTCTTGTTTCCCTTCTTCACCGTTCCTTCTCATTGAAATCTATAGAACTGAGGTCACGGCACAGTTTATTTATACCATAGAGAGTTTATTTATATCGTAGAGAGCAATAAGGAGGTCGCCGAGGCTACTTCTCACTGGCTTATGTAATAAAGCGGCTAGGACGCCCGGTGGCCGTGTTATTGGTTAACAGCCGCCCGGCGTCCTACGAGAAAACCTCGCGAGTAAACAAAGCCTAGTACTCGATCACGTGCGGGCTTGTTTCGTTCAGGAGTGCTGCCATTCGTGCAGTTTTCTACGATCTGACGCAATATTTTGAGTTTTCTAGCTTATTTCTCTGCTTAAGTTCCTTGCTTATGCGCTTACCAATTTTACAGCATTTCCACGATTAAACATAACGTCGCCTTCTGATAGCACATAATTATTTAAGATAGCGAAGAGTCAAAAATAATGCTTTTTCATCTCGTGGTTTATATATTTAAAACAAATTTGTTAAGTTAAATTAGTTTATACAAAATTGTTGCTTCATGGCTGATGCAGGCTGCATTAAGCGCATTGCTAGAGCTTGCGCGCCATAAACGAAGTTTAGTAATGTCGGGATCGGTTACCACTTGGATGGGTGACCTATTGGGTAGACCGAGTGCTAAAGTAATGGGAAATACCCCAGAGTTTTGGAAGGTTATAGTTAAATCCGCGCTAGCTATTTTCTGCGCTCTCAAAAGCAATGATTGCTAATAATCATGAAGAGAGGTGGAAATAACAAAAAACCCTACAAAAAATCTAAGGAAGGAAACTATTCAGCACATTTATCTTCTATGTGTAGGGCCAGGCTCGAAATGAACCAAGAATTTTGCTGACTAAAGTGGAATTGAAACACAGGTCTCGAAATAATGAGGTTCAAGCTCAACCAATAAGCCAAACCCCACACCAACCTTTAAAAGATTATTTTACGTGGATTCTGATTTTGAATAGAAGATTTATACTTCTAACACTCTACTAGTACTAGTTTAGAGTTTAGTGAACTAGTTTAGTGGCTTAATTGATACTCCAAACATTTTAAAACTTAGGTTTTAGTTTCGACTATTATTTCTTCAGATTTTTTGGTGGAGTCAAAATTATGCTAACTATGGTTATGTGTCTTCACACTACTGCCAATTTTGAAGAAGTATTTATTACATGCGAATTTATGCTATAATTTTGCTCTTAGCTTCAATGTTTTTTTTACTACACATGTAGAAGCGCAACAATTATGTGAGGATAATAATGCTCTCAAGATTCACTCTTATCTTAGTGTATTAGATTGGATCAATCTGTCATAAAGAAGTAATTTGTTTATCATAAAAACAGCTTTTATTTTAGTGACCTCTATTTTCAATGCTATGAGTAAAAGTAATGCCATGGCTTCACTACTATTAGGGAGTTGGCATTTTTGGCGAATGGTAACGGCTGATAATGCAAACAGGATGCGGGGTCAGACTGGAGTCAAGGTTTCTGTTTATCTTTATCCACAGCAATCCTATTGGTCGATGATTTCGCAGCATTATTTCTTTCTCCTGATACTAAACTGCAGGACATGGAAATTTAATGCTACACTGAACGAAATTTAAATTTGTTTTGTTTAATTTATTTTTTTCATTTTATTATTTATTCTAGAATGTCTTAATACTGTAGGGGAAACGTTAAGAACTTTTAAATGCCAGATCCTGAGGTGAACTGAACTCTCGTAGGTTCGATTCCCGGCCGAGCTGAGCTGAGAGTAAAATCTCGGAGATTCACTGGACCAATCCAGTGAGTCCAGTGGTTACACGGAAAACGGAAAAAATTGCTTAACAGTTTAAACGGTTTAAAGAGAGCTTTTCTATCTTTAATATACACAAATGATTTGAGCGTCTGTAGCTACGACCTAAAATTCCTATATTTGTTTGCGGGCGCGGCTAAATTTTTCGCTAGTATTAAATCGTACCTGATGATTTTGAAACTATCAAAAAATCTCTTACTTTGATCTCTTTTGGTGTAATCATTGGCAGCTAACTCTTACTAGTGACACATGTCAAATCATTTCTTTTTCTAGCAATAAAGGAGTTTTATTTAACTATAACTATTATATAAATTCTTTACCTCTATTAACCCTTTCTTTACTGCTGATAACAGAAGTAATGACCTAGTGGTTAAAATTTCCCATGATTTCTCTTTTTATTCCCTCATAATAGCTATGCGTAATCAAACTAGAAGAAAGGCAACCTTAGTCCTAAATTGCTTTACGTCAAAAAATAACGATATATTATTCAGAGCATTTGCAATAAACATGCCATTTACGCGCCATTTACAGGTCATACTTATTATTTTGTTGGAAAGATTTCCGCTGCCATTCTAACAACGACAGATTCTAAAAAATCTGATCCTTCAGCCGTAAACTCTGATAGGCATTAAATTTTCTTCTATTTACTATTGGGATGGTTAATAATTATGTGCGTTATCACGTTCTGTGGCTCAGTGTCCGCAGCTGACATCACGTTCCTAACACGAGCCGCTTGCATATTAATCGAGGGTGGCTGCTTTTGTACGTCAAGGAAAAAAGTTCCGCGTAATTTTATTACTGTTTTGCATAGTAATGTTACTATGTCAGCTGAATACTTAAAATGTAGGACTAAACACCAGTAACCAGTTAAAACATGTACTTTGATACTACTTTGATGCGGTGACTCAGAATCAGTAGCAAACTATTGTGTACTCTTACCTCACTTACTACAAGATTGACACCTTGCTAGCTATTGTAGGGCTAAGTACTACTGGTTGGGTACACAATATTTGTGAATCAAAGCATAAGAAAAGAGCTCCAGAATATGAACTTTTCATGTACTTTGAAACTATGATTCAATATCATAATAATATGCTTGAATTCTGATCACAATTGTGCGTCAACAACTGCATTTTGACTTGAATTTCACGATATCTCATTCCTAGAGTCGCTAATTAATATAAATCATCAAAATATTTTGAAATATAGTGACATCACTTTTGTTAGTCAGCATTTTAGGCTAATTAACAAATATTTAAATTTATGCTTATCCTAGCTGAATACAGACTAGAGGACGTTATGATTATAAAGCCTGTACAGTTTTGTCAGCAGGGCTTCTGTCAGAAGCGTATATCTTTACGAGAAAAAAAGAATATAGGCTTAACGTCCGTTTAGCGTCATTTGCTGCCTTAATAGCAATACAGTTAGTAAGCCACTATCTTCTACTATTAGATGGAGGATTTTGGAGCCAAATGTAGGACTAAGTTACTCTGCTAGAGGTAAAAGACGTTATGTACAGTGGAAGACTCTTGTTGAAGGCTAATGCATCGATTTTTCGCTGAATTACCTTGAACGCATGCCTGCTTATCTAGTCCCATGTAATATCATCCAGGATTCACCATTCAACGTGATTTGCTTGATAAAAAAGAACCACACTAATAACATACAAAAGTTTTTATTTGATTTAAGTTGCCAATTGTTCAATGTTGAAATGGTCACCCATACGGCCATACATGTAGTTTTATATAAAGAAGGTTATTAAAATGGGGGTATTTTTTATCAGTTACCTTCATGTTCACTATTATAGTGGGGTCAATTAATCAACCCGCAGATGGATATTTAGTTTAGACTGATTTTTATCTTTGAACTTTGATCAATCTTTGGACTGTTTTCTGGATTTTGGAATTTCAACGTTTTTGGACCTTTTTGCTCACCGGCTTGGATTTGTCTCAGTAGTGCTCGATGGTGTAATTGATGACAGTAGCACTTTAATTGTTATTATTACTATTAGTTAATTGATTAGTTAAGTAATTTATTAATTAATTGGTTAGTTAACTCTTTGGACTGATTTTCTGAAATTTGGAATTAGCATCGCTTTTGACCTAATTTTTGCAAATCGCCTTGATCTGAACTCAATGGTGCTCAACGTTATCATTGACGACTGTAGCACTCTAATTGTTGCTATAATGATGTTATATTGATCATCAGAAACTTTCTGCATGGACTGGGTAAGAAATCGAAATGATCTAATCAGAGCACGTCTGGTAGACGAATCGTCGACGTGCCTTACACTTTATAGCCTCTATCGGTGTCTATGTGGTAGTACAGGAAGTCCGAGAAAGATTTGAGATTGTTACTAGGTAGTACAATGTAGCCTTTGGCTCCTTTCTCGTACAGCCGTTATGTATAAACTAATAGGAATAATATTAACATACGTGGAACGATTGTTAAACTCACTACTTTGTGTTTACAATTGAGAGTAGATAGTTAGAGATCAGCTGTTTCAGCTGCTCAGCTGAACAGCTGCTGCTGATTAACTCTTTAACTCGTGCTGCAAATAACTCATAACTCATTAAAATAAATCCAATAACAGTTATGATAGAAATAATGAAATTATCTTCAGTAATTATTAATTTTATATCAGAACAACAGTGGATTTATATCAAATATTCGGATTACGATCAAGGAATGATATATTTCTGACAGTTGTTCAACAACGTAAATCATCATGTCAGAGCCGGTAAGTTGATATCCGAAGATAATTATTAGTTTTATTAAGATAAATATTAACATGTGTTGTGTTGTATTTCACCCTGTGCGACGTGTTATCTTATTTAATATATAGAACAAGACGACGGCTGTTCTACAGGTCAGCGCATAAAGTTCACAGTTTGCTTGTTATTTAATCAGTGTAATACTTTGTAACTTGTAGAGCCGGTATAACCTCGAAGCTTGTGGACCGAATAGTGCAAGTTTCTAATTGAAAATACTATACTGAAGTCAAAGTCCAAATTGTTGGCCGATCAGACTTGCCTTAGAAGCTAGGACTAGCGAAATTTTAGACTAATGTTTAGAGCAGCGTTCCCAAACCGTGGATTGCGACCTCAGACTTGGATTGGAATAGATAATTTAATAAAACGTATCTTATAATAGGACAAATTTCGAAGGTTGCATTGCGGATATATGATGACGATCATAATTATCAAGTATTATACTAGCATATTATATGATATATGCTGGTGGTATGGACAAATATTTGTTTATAATTTTAAAGTAATTGTAATTTCTAAATCATTCTACATTTATTCATAATACATAGGCTTATATATACACGCTTAGCATATATATATATATATATATATATATAAATTTATATTTATATACAATATTTATATTATACTTATTTATATAGTATTTATTTATATAGTATATTTTATATAATTATAATATATATGTATACAATATATTATATATTTTAATGTATATGTAATATTATATATATATATATATATATATATATATATATATATATATATATATATACATGTATATATATATATATACAGTATATATTTATATATATGTATATATATATATACAGCATATATTTATATATATATATATGTATGTGTGTGTGAGACTGTGAGTGTGTTTGTGTAAAATGTGCACATGGCTAGGTTTGTGCAATGTTAGAACGTACACTCAAGAGTTAATATGAGGCATCAGATCTCACATTTCAGCTCAGGCAGCATTGAGTAATATGAAGAGTGAATATTAATTTTAAATTGGCGTAAAGTTAAATAATTGTTAAAAGCAGTAATTACAAAAAGATCTGGAGTTAAAAACTCAACAAAATTTAACAGTTCAAAAACAGCAATTTAAGTAGAATGGAAATATCTGCCATATTTCATAATAAACTAGATGAAAATACTATTTGTCATGTATGCTGATGGGATGCAAAGTTTAGTTTGGTTATTCTGTCTCTAAGCCAGTGTAGGCGATAAAGTATGTCACTGGTTTGGATTGTGAAAGATAACTACAGAAAATATGAGTTGCAGAGAAACCCAAACTAAACTGTGATACACTGTGGTTGGGGATAACATATGTGAAGCTGCTACTTTTGTATATATATCTACAACTGTTGTATATAAAACTAGTAGACACAACTTTGGAGTTGCAGCTGGACACCGAAGAACATTATTAGATATTGAGGAGTTTTAACAGAAACATCGAACTATAGGTAGCCAACTAATGAATAACTTGATAAGAGTTGTATTTACTATTTTAATATTGAGCTAATAGTAATTATATTTTGTAAGTTAACTTAATTAAAATTTGTTTTAAAATTAAACTGACATTAATTTTAATATAAACTTGCACAATTTGGCATAAGTTTAAAATTATCTCATCTGCTTACCAAAAATAAATAATAATGAAATATCTAATTTACTCACCAATAAAAAATGATCTCACCAGCTCACCTGTAATAAATAATAAAGTAAAATAACTTGCTCACCTTTTAGGTAACCCATTTATGCTAAAAATTTTAAGGAAAATCAATTAACCATATATTGTATATATATGATATATTAGCTTGGGATTGATGTACTTAAGATAGTCCGTAGCCTGTAAGTATGAGAATTAAGTTACTAAGAAGTTAATTTTAGTGTCTGTTTCTTTACTGCAAGATGACTGATAGAGAATGGCAGGCTGGTATTATTAAATGTAGCCGTGGATTATCTGGAAAATTTCCACTAACTCTGTCATTGTACTATTTTGTAAATATATATGTAGCCCATAGACGATTCTGACTTACACTTTTAAATAATAACATACAGGTATACTTTATATACTTATGCATATACTAAACAAATACTTTTAGAAATGTATGTTTTAGTAATGTACAGAATGCTATTCCATGATGCCTATTTCTAGGTAGTGACTTTTTTCGTGTATTAATCCCTTAGCAAAAGGTACACACTTAAAAATATAGTTTTCAACTTTCAAAATTTGACGTTAGAGGTTTATGATTGCCTTTTTCCTAACTATTTTAGGTGACTTCCAAAAAACACTTGCGGCTTTCATTGTGTTATTTTGAATTTTTTGGATGGAACGGGGAATGATTTTTGTAACAGCAAACAGTATTGACATATCAGAAAAAAATTATTAGAAAAATAAAAAATAGTCAGACTCAGATTGGTTGCTTATTGGATTCAGATTTATTGAATACTCGGTCAGGTTTGAATGACTAGACTGTTAAAATTTTCCGCCATATGGAGATGATTTGATTTGTGAGTTGTGGCTGCAAATTTAGGTTGGACGGTGTTTTATATGTCTGTGACTCATTGTTAACACAACTGTAGAGGAAATGTGATTACATGTGTGACTAATTGTTAAAAGTAAAATCAACCAGGTGTGTAGAATTGGGTGTGAATCATTATATTCTCAAGTGACTTTTTATGTAGGCTATACTTAAAGCTAGGAGTCATTTTTCTGTTTTATAAGCAACAGTTTTAGCAAAAGCTATATGCAATCGAAACGAACTCACTTTATTAGTACAAAATAATCACTTAATCAGTATTTCATCCCACCCTTCAACTGTGGTATACAAGGTCACACTTTTACTAGACCTTCAGAGTGCTTAAATTCTTCTTTTTTACAAAACGGAGAATATAGTCACAATGAAGGTATAGTCAAATATATACTTTCAATGCCGCAGCTGAAGGATGAAGTTCTAAGTGCTGATTATTGATTTCCATGTAGCTGCTTAATATTTAATGGCAGGATTATGCACTTAGGATCTGCCAGTTATCGGAAAATAGGAAATCTTGATATTTATGAGACTATTGATTTTATTTCTGTAGGCCCTAATTAAAAATCTTTTTGTATTGATTTTCTAGAGTAGAAATAAAGTTTAGTCAAAATAAGGAACAATTGTGTAGAAGTCAGAAAACAAAAGGAAATGACAAAGTACTCAGCTAACTCTGTAGCTCCAACAAGCCTAAAAGCTGTAACTTAATTACTTCCTATAACTGAAGCCTACAGGCAAATTCTTATTAAGTGGTATTTCTGAGAATGTACAATGCACCGGATTTACGTCAGTCATATTCATATCTGAGTATGTTTTAATGTCGATGACTGAATGATCCCATCTGAGCCTATATTCCATTATTTACTTATATACTACTGCTAGTAGTACTTCTTATACTGTACATTGATATACAAATGAATATGTGTGTATATATATATATATATATATATATATATATATATATATATATATATATATATATATATATATATATATATATATGTGTATATATATATATATATCTTACATGTATTTATATTATACATGTATATTATTATTATTATTATACATGTATTTATAATTATATATTATTATTGTTCAACATGTTTGTAGGTATTGGTTCTGTAGAATGCTGTCCTATTAACCAAGAAACTAAGCGTTAAATCCATGCGGAGAGTCTCTGTTATTATCCTGTGGTATAAAGATATACTTTTAAGTTGTCTACGTGTAGGCCTATAGTTGTCTACGTGTAGGCCTTATTTATTTAGAAATTACCCTAAATGTTTTGAATCGCAGAAGCACGCGAACCACTGCTTTAATAGACTAATACCTATTTCTGTTGTTTGCAAGAAATATTCAGGTGTAACATCAAGGGCTAAATGATTTCACGTGTAGGTTTTAAGCTTGTAACAGTCAGTTACACTCATTGTCAAATGCTTTTGGATGAAGTCCGAAATAAATGAGTTAAATTTTTAAAAATTAATTTAAATGTTTATATAAGAAAACTTTTATAATTGTAGAGTTTATAATCGACGAGTCCGCCATGTCTCAAACACATCTGAATGAACCTTGTAGTTCTGCGGCAGATGCGTTAAAACCATTCTGCCATTTGCTCATCAGATCTCTTGATAGAATTGTAAATGATGTCCCCGACATAGTAGTAGTAGTAGTCATAATAATAATAATAATAATAATAATAATAATAATAATAATATTGCAATAATACTATTAATAATAATAATAGCAATATAGTAGTAATATTACTAATAACAACAATATTAATAGTGATTATTATAATAATATCAATATCAGCATCAGCATTATTATTATTATTATTATTATTATTATTATTATTATGATTATGATTATTATTATTAATATTATTATTATTATTATTATTACTATTATAAAATTATTATATTAGAAATTGCATTTATTTACTTTGAAGTCATTGCTTTTACCTAAAGAAAGACTAATTATTCCATTAACTTAGTAATAGTTTGACCAACATTATTATTATTATTATTATATCAATGTCATTATTATTATTATTAAAACTACTATTATTTTACAGGAGATCTTTAACATGGAGTTCCAGGAAGCAGACGACGGACATCCAGACAGAAGCTCATCCTCATCAGAGAGTCTTAACCACATGACGCCCTTCAAGGCCATCACCCAGGCTCTCTCACCTGAAGGCATCGGCACGAGCGAGTCTATGACAGAACTACCCACGACCTCCGCAGAGGTTCTCGACCCGTCGACAGCTGTAGGTTTAACGAGGACAGCCAGTACGGGTCTACCAGGTGGCCGCTCTCATCACCCGTCTGGAGGTAACGAAGCTATCCCTGTGGTCAGCATGGACCTGGAGACAGTCGTCTTTCCTCCGTCTGGAACAGCGATGACGGTCGCGCAGTCAGTCCCGATCGACATTCCTTGTAAGCCTTCGAGGAAGTTGGGCACGGCCTCGCTAAGTCCCCCGACTGCGCAGAGTGTGATGTCGACTGGGTCGGGCGGTAAGCAGAGGAAAGAGTCAGCGACGAAGATGTTGAAGCAGTTTCTGTTGGGACCAGGTGTGATGACGCCGCCCTCGAGGAAGGGCTCCAGACTGAGCGTGAGCAGGATCAGCGTGACAGGAGCAATGTCGATGTACCCGAGCTACGTGAGCGAGCTGTCGATCAACAGCTCCTCCGATGACGACGACGACTCGGAGGACGAAGCTGACAGACAGGCATCACACAGGTTCTTTAGATCAGACAATCGAAAGCTCTCGTGTCAGTCTAATCTCGACAGGATTGACAGAAGTAGCAATCAGATCAACGCTAACGGCACGGCTGACGGTACTAAACTCCAGCGATCGCTGTCGATGCCGCCTGAGTATGAACGTGAACCCGTCCCTCAGCGCAAGCTGCCAGGCCTCAAGGACTTGTTTCGTAGCAGAAGTCGTAAAGCGTCGAAGGAAGAGACAGCTACGGTCGATGATATTACAGATAACGATGCGGAAGTTGGTGATTCACCGCTAACGACGGGTCCTGCTGGAAAGCGTCCGTTTAAACAGCCTGTACTGGAGGACCTTCCTGAGGGACCGGAAGGAGAAACTTTGACGAGTCAAAGTGCCGCCAGGATTCAACTCGCTAGCGCTGCTCTTGCGCTCTCCAAGGGCGAGTACGGGATAAAAGCTGAGTTAGCTAAACTAGATGAACAGCTAAAGGCAGAGAAAGCTGCGGAAGAGAAGGCAGAATGCAGGCGGTACGTTAAGAACATGCTAGTACTGTGTATAAGCTTCTTCTTTATATTCACCGCCTATCTCTCGCTGCGTAATCTTCAGAGCAGCATCAACGCTAAGGGAGGTCTGGGAATGTACGCGTTCAGCTCTCTCTACGCGTTCTTCTTCATCGGCTGTATATTCGCGCCCACCGTTGTTCAGAGGCTCAGACCAAAGCGAACGATGCTGCTGTGTCAGATAGGAATCTCACTGTACGACTTGGCCAACTTTTATCCGACCTTTTACACTATGATTCCGGTATCCGGAGTCGTGGGATTCTCTCTCGGGATCATCTGGACGGCGCACGCCACCTACATTACGAACATCGCCGCTAACTACGCCAGACTGACCGAGCAGCGCCTGCAGGACGTGCTGGTTAAGTTCAATGGGATGCACTTTGTGTTCTATCAGCTCGCGCAGATCGTTGGAGGTCTACTGTCGTCTCTTGTTCTGAACGGGCCTCCGCCGGGCGCCGAAACGGGCGGAAATATCAGCATCGGTGGCGAAATCGTGAGATTTCTACGTAACACCTCCGTCCTTAGCGAGATCATCAACTATAACGACGGCAACGCTACATCATTGATGCTTCTGAGCGAATGCGGAATGCAATACTGTCCTCGCAAGGCAAGTTCGAGCTCCTCTGGAGTTGAGCCTTACCTGGTCTATATACTACTCGGTATCTTCACTGCCTGCAGTGTTGTGGGCGTACTGGTTCTTCTCTTCTGTCTGGACCGCCTCGAGGGCGTGATGAAGAAGCCGAAGGCGCCTCTGGGCAGACAGCTCAAGTCTGTCTTCAGGTTCTACGCAGACAGAAAAGTAATTCTGCTCGTGGGGCTGATGTTCTATTCCATGCTGCAAGCTTCTTTCTTGTTCGGAGAGTTTACAAAGGTAAATTAATAAGCCATTAACTAATTAAGCAATTTTTTATTACTCCGGCAACTATTCACTTAATCATCTTGCTAATGCTTTAACTAATGTATTGTATATATTTTGATGAATATTTACGTATAGATCTTTGATTGATCTTCATTGTGGTTTGTGAATTTTTAATAGTATGGGTTATGCTATGGTGTCTAATGTTTTCTTCTAAGGGAAGACAAGATATTTTGCTTTTTTGAAATCAGTCAAAATTGAGTGCGAAAGACATGGATTGAATCATATGGTAGTTTTTAGAGAATCTGAGTGCTTTTTAATTTCTTGTAAATGGATTCAGTGATAAATGCACTGTAAATTGTTAGCCGAGCATCGAGTTCCTGTTTGTTGAAGCATCACCACCCCCGGGGCCTGCTTTATTTGCTAAAACATTTATCGAGATTTCTAGGTATATTTGTTGAAGCTTTTAACAAATGTTAACAATCATCGTGATTGAAAATTGTCCACTTTATTTCTCATTGTGTAAGTATACTTGTAATTAATTATTTAATCTTATCATACATTATTATTTAATCTAATTATTAATAATAATTTATTATTAGTACTATTATTATTTTCATAAGCATTATACATTATTAATAAATAATTAGCAATGTCTAAAAATTATTACAACGTGCAGCTAGTGATGTAAAAATTATACTAATCCCCCATGTGCTAGACACCCAGATTTTAATTAAATGCTTAATTAAATTAATTCTTAATTTTGATTTATTCTTTTTAGTTCTTAATATAATTAAATCAAATTAAATTAGATTCAATTTAATTGACTGACGGACTTATTGACAGTCCGACCGACCGATCGATTGAGTGATTGATTGGTTGATTTATTGATTGGTTGATTTATTGATTGATTTAGTCATTCGTGACGTGCTCGCTGGGGGTGCACATGGTTGGCTTTGTGATGGTTTGCCTGTCAGTGTTCAGTGGGTTTGCGTCTTTTATGAATGGCAGGATACAGCAGTACATTGGTCGCATTCCTCTCATACTCACAGGTAAGCACATATCATATTACTTAATCTTTGTCGTGTTGTGTCCGGGGCGTTTAAGGTAGATCAACCGTAAGTTTCTCGTGTTGAAACAAGAATTGAGGAAGGCAACAGGAAACCACATCAGAAGCCATTTTATTCCCATGCTATAGGCTACAGTAAGGTGTGAACAAGTCATAGCCTTTTGTAAAGGGATTAACTCGTTGATCAATGGAGTGCTCTTTATGAAGCGTGAAAATCAGTGTATGAGTAGAAATATGTACCTTGGACTTGCCACTTGCTAGAACACTGGTGAGAGATAGACTGAGAGGGAGAAAGAGACTGAGGGAGAGAGAGAGAAAGTAGTTAATCTACATGAAGATTTATGGTGCTAGTAATAACAAAGCATTTCACCACGCGTTTTACTGCTTCTATTAATAATCAGTCGTTGCTTTCTCGGTAAGTAAAATTCTGAATGATAGGATTTGAAAGAAAATTTTATCTTAGAACCTCGTCGCGTGTGAGACTCTAAGAGAAATGTAATACTAATTTTTAAATAGTGATTTCTTAGCATCGTGATGTTCTGTCTAGGCACATGCTATATCCTCTCTCTTCTCTAAGCGACATAGCTGACTATTTTCGCCATTAGCTTCCTGTTTTCCTATAATATTTTCCTGAATTTTCCTAGAATTTGAGCATCAAACATAGAATGTTACACGGGCATAGCCTATTGCAGGTAGTAAGATTTACAACTGTGCTGTTAAGTATCTGCGTGATTCAAATCCAGTGCTGGCCCGGTCACTGACGTGCATTGTAGGCAGAAAACTCTCGCTAAACTAGGCTTTAGCGTGTGGCATTGTATAAATCATTCATATATACTACATTATTACGATTAGGTTAACGATTACTAAGCATCATTATGGACTTGGAAGTGATTATGAGAACACTAACATGAATACTTCACTAATTGGTCTGTGTGTATGTCTGTTTGGCTTAGGTCTAGAGATGGTCACTATCTTTTTAAAGTTGCTAACCTTTTTGTAACTTTTAACTAAAAACGAACCAATTTTAAACTCTTGTCAAACTCTTTTGAGTAATATCTAGACGTAAATTGACGATTATGGCCTGAAGTTTCCTTCAGGCCATAGTGACAGTATTATTAATAATATTATTAAGAAACTAAAAATATGGTTAAACTTTTAGTTGGTATCTTTTAGTTAGGAACTAAAAGTTATTAACCTTTATTCAGGCCTATTAAATGCCTCAAATGAGAGTTCAGCAGAATCAAAGTTCAATCTTCTTTTTGCCTTAGATTTATTGCCCAGCATCAGAGTTAAAGTTTCGCGTTTAAATCAACATATGAACTGGGTGTTCTAGACAACCAGATGTTTGTAATTTATGTTTACTACTTAAATATGTAGCCGTGAATGCAAATGTTTCAATTTTTAACTTGATAAATCTATTAAATTTGGCCATCGAGATATAAAATGTTTTGTGTGTGCAAATTGCAGTCTTCGCAGTTATAAAAATGAAGCAGTATGAAAATTCTGGTAACATTTCTGTGGATTTAGCTCTGTTGTGTCTGACTAGAATTGTATAGAGCTCTGCAAATTGTTACTTTCAAGAAATTGTTTCTGTTTTAATCTTTTTTGTAAAACTGCATTGTTATATTATATTTAAATCGATATACAGTTTGGAGTTTTTCTGACGGCATACTTGAGTGCATATCATTTTAATGCTTTTTGTGTTTCTCATTCATCTCTTACGGATGACTGACCGGATATGTTTCTGCATGATGTTTCATAATGTTCTACTCTAAGCTGTTATTTCACATTTATTCGTAGTCGTTGCCTTTCAATTATTTTTCAATTATTCGTAATCGTTGCCAGCATTGCATATGGCTCTGAGAATAATCTCCCACTAGCGCAGGGTTTGTTAATTGCTGAATTTGAGGTTTAAACTTCGCTCAGTAAATATTCTGAGCATGCGCTCTACACCAATGTTCGAAACCCCTAATATCCATTTAACTAAACTCGCCTTAAACCGCGGATAAATTAAATCTTGGTGTAGGGTTAAACCAACAAGTATAAATTTTGGTATTCACGAAAATCCGTTGTGTTAGTATATTACCTTATACAACTTTTGCGTTTATTTTATTTATTATATAGAGTATATAAAGCAGCCGTGTTAGTAGTTTTTAGTTCTATTTCAGGTCAGTATTTAATATTAAGTCGTGAGAGGCCGTCCCTTTTTGGATGCTCATTTGATAACTCGGGTCTTCTCAAAAACGGCTATTAAATATTATATTGTAAATATTACGCCATGGTGTATTGCATTGTACTATGATATGTATTTCAGGTATTGCATCTCAGGCTGCCATGCTAATAGTGATGTTTGTGTGGAATCCCGACCCCAGTCAAGAATGGATGTTCTTTCTCATCGCTTCATTCTGGGGGCTAGGAGACGGGATTATTGTTGCTCAAACTATAAGTGAGTTGTTGAGTATTTAGACAATATTATGTTACTTCTTCTGTCAACAGTATTTAAATTCTTTTTGTTACTAATTCTGTAACGTAAGTCTTTTTTTCTTTTTATAAATTTCTAAATCAATAATTTATAAACCTTTTTCTATTTAGTTTTTCTAAAGCACTCGTAAATTGATTACATTATGTTTTCGCCTTTTAGGCAGTGTAATAGAATTTTTTCGGCGGTTTTTTTGTATGCCATTCCAGTACAGCAGCAACATAATACGTATAGAATACAAATCAAATAAATAGAGTCGTATTTTGAAAATAAAACGCTAACGAAATATACAGATAAACATTAGGAACCATAATTTAAATGAATTGTTGTTCTACTATGACAACACTAATTCAAATGACGTGTTTCTATTAAAGTTTCGAAATGTTCAAAAGAGTTACGTGTATAATAACTTGGCGATTAGACGGTTACCTAATTCCAGTGTTATCTCTACAAGACTAATTTAATCAGTTCTGTTAAACAATTCGTTTAATGAAAGCGAAGGTCACACGCGCTATTTGTTCAGTCTACGTGTATAAACTAGTAAGCAAAGTCATCGCATCTGAAGGTAGGATAGCGGCTGCTTGTGTGTAAGTTTTACATAGATGTATCAATTGGTTGTGCTTCTGTATAAGTTGATGTACGAAGGTGTGTCGTGGGTTCGTCCGTAATGATGAATTTGATTGGTCAGATCGATTGTAACCTCTGCCTATTTACTCTTACCTAGTACTTGAAAAATGTTGTAGCTAGGTTTGAGTGTTTTGTAGAATTTTGTTGAGATAAATATGAGAGATCTACAGATGATGTACATGTATATTTGAAGTGTTGAAGTGCGTTGAATTGGTTTTCGAGGTTTTGAGTGGCCTCGTTAATGACTGTGCATTATTAAGCATTTGTTTAAAATAAAAACAATTCTTTGTTTGTGTATTAATGGCAATACATACTCAGTTTGAATTTCATGTATTTAAATCTGTTGTGCTTTGTCAAAGTTAGTTATTAATAGTAACTTTTCCAGTTATCAATCTATCTGTTGGCCTGCGTGATATGAACCGCTTATGTATGAATAAATCGGCAGCATTTTGTACTGCGTGTGAATGTGTAGGCCACATGTTGTACTATGTATGAATATATCGGCTACTTTTTGTACTGTTTGAAATTTGAATATGTCAGCCACATATTGTGGTACTTGCATAGACTTTATAGTACAAAGAGGTAGAATCAACATGATGTATTAACAATATTTTAAGCTATTTTAATTTGTTATACAGGTATAGCGCTTTTGCACCAATATCTTGATTGATTCAACAAATGCCCCTTTGATTTTTCGTGATTGCTTTAATAATTATATTTAATGGTTGTATTTCAGTAATAGCGCCAAATTTTATGCTAATCATGGTACATTTTAATGTCTGTACATTGTGATGTCTGTACATTGTGATGTCTGTACATTGTGATGTCTGTACATTGTGATGTCTGTACATTGTGATGTCTGTTCATTGTGATGTCTGTACATTGTGATGTCTGTACATTGTGATGTCTGTACATTGTGATGTCTGCGCTCGCTACACTTATGTGGAATAGGCACGGTGCTCGCTGACTACTAAGAACCAGCACTATGTAGTGCGAGATATTATCATGAATCTTCAATTCACTGTGTGATGTATTTTATTCTATTTCTAGGTGTAATAGGAGCAATGCTCGCTGACTAAAAAGAGCCGATACTCTAATGACAAATATTATCTGGATATTATTATTATTATTATTATTCGTTAATGATTTTTAGTTATGTGATGAATGTTGTTACTATTTTTAGGTGTGATAGGCACGATGTTTACTGACAAGATGTAGCTGGTAATCTAGTGCTAGATGTTATCATGGATGTTACTATTTTTAGGTGTGATCGGCACGATGTTCACTGACAAGAAGGAGCCGGCATTCGCTGCGCTGAAGATGACTCAGTCGGCCGCTCTCTTCTCGTTCTTCGTCACCGCTCAGTACTTCTGCACCAGCACCAAAGTCATCCTAGTCACCGTGTCACTAATCATAGGTCTAATAGGCTACGTCTGGCTCGAGGCCATGTTGTTTGCTCAGAACAAGGATAAACTGAAGCAGAGTAAGGCTGCCGAGGAAGTGACGTTGTCTAACAGTAAGGATAGCAAGCTGGCTAGTCATGTATAGACATTACCTCTGCCTCATTCGACTTGAAATTATACTTGCATTTCGTTAACAAGACTCCTTTAAGTTTAATCAAATCTAGCGGTGGAACTAGAAGAAGAATAGAAGTATAAGCGAATCTAGCGATAGGGATTTAGAACAGAGGAATAGTGTAGACCGCTCGGATAGAGTTCGGTAGATTTTGAAGTTGGTCTCTGAGCAGATGCTTGCTGAACTGTGAAGCCTCCTCTTGTGACTTTATGGTTGAAATCAAATCTGATAAAGTTGAGGACACTGTTCAGTATTGGAGTTGGGAGGACTAAGAGTCCTGGCGAAGATTAAACTGTTGTGTATAGGGCTGTTACATGCTAATAGAGAGTTAGTGGCCAGTAGAGTCATGCCAGTGTTATTCCAGACTCGCTAAAGTTTATAATTTTGTTTTCGGTTATAATCCCTGTTGATATTTTTCTATATCTTTCTATTTTTGTCTTTGAGTATTTATCATTTTCATTTAAAAAATGTTTTCATAATTATTTTTCCATATTCAGTCACCTTGAATTTCTAGTCTTTTTCAATACTGTTTCAGTCTCTTGATATTTTGCAATCTGTTATTTATATCTGTAGTTAGACTTCATTATTAGTAGTTTAACCATATATGATTATGATATATTTTTCATTTTAAACTTCTTAATTAAGTTATTAGTATATATTTTTCAAATATACAAAGGTTACTTTAGCCCTACTTCATTCACGCTATGTCCAAAAGTTAGTTAAAACTTACTTATCAATAAATCTATATCTCTAACGAACAAAATTCTTGATTTTTCAAAAAAGTTAGCACAATCAACGAAGATATGTTTGCTATAACAGTGAATGCTAGGGATGGCTTGAATTGGGCAAAGAGTGCAGAGAATTCGCACTGTAAAGTCATAAAACCATGAAAACAGTGACGAATTTGTAAATGAATACGGAGTTATCCTGCAATTTAGTTAAAATTTCATGAACAGATTGACTGCTCTTTATTCTAAATGAAAATTAAAAAACAGGACAAAATGGTCAGTCACTAATTTTAAATTATATTGAGCTATTTTCAATTCATATTTTTTATTTACTTTACCCCTACTTCCACAAAATGGCAAACAGATTGATGTTTTCATTAGTGCTTTCATCGACTGGAATAACACTGTGCCATGTCATGCTTGCCACTTTAAGTTTATTTTTAAACTCGAGCAAGGTTGTGATCAAAGTGCTAAAAGCCCTTGGTTAGCTATTTTTAATAGCTTGTTACATGATTTATATGTTTTTTTATAGACAACTAGTATTTAATGTTGTGAGCAGAAGATACGGTTAGGTATATTTCAATGTTTAACTGGTTATATAATAACCACGTCACTTCCTGCTTGCAGTGTTTGAAGGTCTGTGATAATTAGATGACGATGCGAAAGTATGACAGTACTGCAGAAAACGATTATGGCTAGTATGGCTGGTTAGGATGCAATATCTAGTTATAGTAATCAGAAATTACTGACAAACTGCAAGACAACATTAAATTAAAGTGTTTAGTTTGTATTATTTCTAAGTAATAAATGTTTTGTTTATTGAGTTTTTGATTATTGTTTCTGACAGATCTGTAGCGTTTTCTCTTATATTGTTAATATGATTCTTTTTGATATGTTAACGATGTATTGATTCATAATTTGTGGAATCTAGAATTCTAATTATCGCTTGTCTGCAAACTATAAACATTTAGCTATACTTAACTATTTTTGTTTAGTCACACGGTTATATTCATTTTTGTATGAAGATTAGTCTGTTTGTGTACGTATCCTTTTAAAGCGTTAAATGTAAATCGTACTAGCGGGAAGAAATAGAAGAAATAAAAAAACATTGTTTAGGCTAAAATAATCTGCTATATATGTTACAAATATGTTTATACGAGACGGCCGGATTTAGCGCACTAGGTTAGTTGCGCGTTAATAATCGAAGTTAAGCTACATCGGCCTCGGTTAGTACTTTGTGGGTGACCACTTGGAAGACCGAGCGTTGACAGCTTTGAACGGAAAAATCCCAATGTGATGGACGGTGATTCTTAAATCCTCGCCGGCTGCAATTGATGCGCCATTAAAAGGCAAAGATTACTAATAACCATGGAGAGGAAGGAGGAAAAGGCCATAAACAAGCATCTGTGCTTCCTGACCCAGTGTGCCGTTATGTTTTTATGCATATGATGCTGTAGAATGAGCGTATGCTCTTCTTTTAACATTCGTCGCTTTCAACTTTGATTCAAAATTATAATATTTTTGAATTAGCCCAGGATTTGCAATATGATAGTCGATTTTATGCTATTACTATGCTTAATTATTTTACTTATTTTATGCTATTTTTGCTGATACTTGGAGATGACTGTAAATTTCCTGATCGTAACTATCAATGATCTTACACTATTTTACATACTTGTTTGAGAGTTGCAGAGTCACCTAATTCAGATGATTATTAAATTAATGATTAATGACGCAGCCATGCTAACGTAAGAGGATCTATTCTCCAGCAATGAGTCAGCCTTTATTATTATTCTAATTTCGGAGAACATGATCTCAACCAGACATTCCTCATCATTTGAATTCTCGACTCGAAACTGCAGGATTTTAAAATGGAGTCTCGCATTTTTCAGTTTGATGCTTCGAGACTTTTATAATTTACTGGTTGCACATATGTGTGCTCTGAACATTTATACTGTGAGCGTTATTATTGAACTGGTTGTACAGTTCATTCAGCTTGTGTAGAGATGGCATTAGTTTAGTTGGTCTTTTTGAACTCGCATATTAATTTCGTTAACGTTCTTTTATTATTTTAAGTTTAAATATTTAAGATACTGAAGGCTACATTGTATAGATAGACCTATCTGAGCAAATCTATCATATTATATGTTTATATATCGTGTAAAATATTACATATATGTACATATATATATATATATATATATATATATATACACTATATATATATATATATATATATATATATATACACTCTATATATATATATATATATACACTCTATATATATATATATATATATATATATATATATATATATATAATGTACTATGTATGTACTATATATGTACTATGTTTGTATGTATGTATACACATACAGTATATATATATATATATATATATATATATATATATATATATATATATATATATATACTGTATATCATACTATAACCGATGATGGGAAATGTGAGACAGAAATATGCAGTAGGATTGCACAAGCAAAAGCTGCCTTTGGTAGTAGAAAAGAACTATTAACAAAAGTCTAAAGAAAGACACAAAAATAAAGATAGTGAAAACTTTGGTTTGGACCACGCTATTGTATGGATGTGAAACATGGACCTTAAGGAAGGAAGATATTAGGAAACTGGAGGCATTGGAAATGTGGATTTGGAAAAGAATGGAGAGGATTAACTGGACTCAAAAGGTTACAAATGAGAAGTCCTGGAGAGAATTGGCACAGATAAACAGTTGATAAATGTATTAATAGGAAGATGAGATGGATAGGACACATTCTAAGGGGGGAAGGTCTATTAAAAGAGGTCATAGAAGGTAGAATGGAAGGAAAAGAGGCAGGGGCAGGCCGAGATTAGGTATGTTAGATGATTTAAAGACCCACTCATATGTGAAAATAAAGAGAAAGGCGGAAGACAGAGAAGAGTGGAGGCGTTATGTACCATGGACCTGCCAGTAGGCAGTGCACTAAGAGAGATACTGTATATATACATTATGTATATATATACTGTATATATATATATATATATATATATATATATATATATATATATATATATATCTTATTAATATTAAATATATATTCTATCTTTAATATTACTTGCATCGTATATAATGTAGTCACATTCATTTGAAATAATAAAAGTAAATCTAAACTTGTTTTTACTTGCTGTAGTAGCTGTGCCTCTTGACTCTGTTTATATTCCTGAGTTTCGTTGTATTAGTCATGTAAAAGCTTTGTAGACGTAACCAGAGTCGTTGTTTGAAAAGAAACTGACATTAAACTGTTGCTGTACTATTTTGAACTAGCATTAATAATTGTGCCTGTCTTTCAGCAATAATTTCAAAAGTGCTGGAGCTATTCTGTACTCAGTTGATGATCCCATCTAAACCTCGTTAATTTTTATTTATTTATACTTTTGAAATAGCCATTTATATTAATAATTTATAAAAATTCATGGTTAGAAATTTTCGTAATGATTTCGTAGACGATTTTCTCATAAACGCATAAAATTGATATATTCAGGAAACTACTGATATACCCGTACATAGGTCTTGAAGTAGGCCTACTTCAGAAACCATATTATTCCCAAGCTATAGGCTACATTAAGGTGTGGATAAGGCATAGCCATTTGTGAATGGATTAACTCTGTAATCGATGGTGTGCTCTTTATGGAGCGTGAAAAACAGCATCTGAGTAGGAATATGTACCTTGGACCTGCCGTTTGCAGAGCACTAGAGAGAGAGAGAGAGAGAGAGAGATGATCAAGACTTCAAATCTCATCAACGATGAATTGGTTTTCTCATATAGGCCATTTGAACATTTTAACTAGGAATCTTGTAAAATCGTAGTTCTTTTCGCTGTTATTGTATCACCATCTTAGTAGCTGGGAAATTAATTATATTCGACTTTCTTCAGGAGGTCATCGCGATTGTATAAACATTCGGCAAATCTTCTAATCATATGTCTATACCTTTATAATTTTTCTATACCTTTTTATTATCCACTATAAATAATAATGCAGTTAAAATATCATTTTTATAGATTAAATTGTATGTCTTTCACTCTTCATATAATCGAATATCTGAAGATCTATAGAGACGGACTACAAACAAGAACGAAGATTGAGGGACGTGCAACAAAATTTAAGATTGCACGTTTTTTGCATTCCCCAATTCAGACGTCTATAGATATTATTGCGTAAGAGAATAATAGACTTTACTAAACAGAAGCCAAACACTATAAACGATCAAAATGTCTCCAGTAATAACGAGACCGAAAGTTATAATAAAATTTAAATAATATATCGAAACTACCTTCACTTTTAAAGAATTCCAAATAAAAGACTGTTTAGTCAGTTCCACATTTTACATTTCTACAATATACTATTATTAATATTCTATTTCTGTTTAATTACTCAGTTCATACCAAATGAAACGTTGAACATATGATTTGTCGCTAATGCACAGGGTCGGATTCAGGAATTTCTTTTCGGAGGGGGGGAACCAAAAAATTGATCAAACTTTTTTGACGGGAAACCGTTTCTGTTACGTAGAGCCTGACATGTGTATGATGGGTCCCATGAATAGCCAGTGGCCTCTGATTAACTGACTGTTAAATTCTTCTTCATTAGCTTAGTTGTAAAGTTATAAAAATTGCATTAAAATTTCGGGGGGAGGGGGAGATAGCCCCTTTGCCCACCCTGGATCCGCCACTGAGGGTGCACGCAGGATATCTCAGTCTACACTGCAGCACTGCCTGATTTATGTGTTTTACTGCAGTTACAGGAAATCAGTTCACGAGAAACTATTTTACGTCGTGCACTATTTGATGGAGCAAATGTTTAGAACCAGTTTAAACTGGATAGGTTATGACTTGAAAGATAAACGGACGATCTGTGCATATCAAATCTACTTGTGTACTGATTAATTACAAATTGTAATCATTGACTTCTAATTAATACTAATTTATATAATACAATGAAATAAAATGTGTATTTGCCGCTATACTTTACTTATAAACAGAAAATATTTATTGAATCTACTGATTAAAATTTTTGACACAAATTCATGTACGTTTTTGAATAGACTTCTACACGAAAATTAACTATCATCGTCGTCATCAACTTCCCTATAATCTCAGTTTAGCTAATGTCGGGATGACAAAGTAATCTTGCAATTTCTGGAGACTAGGCGCTCATCAACGGAATTCCCTCAATGACGTTGATTTGGATCTTAGTGCTTTGTTGCCTTTTACGACTCAGGCTACGGTTGGTTTATTCTTCAGCAACCTGGGCACAACACGGGTATTACATTATAGGTAGCATATACACGGGTAGTAGTATATTATACACGTACATGTATATTAATGCTAGAATAGAATTAAATTGTGATAATAAAACCGAATTTATATTCATTAGGCATTTTTAACGATAATCATTGCGATAGTCATCAACTCCCTGACATCATCCTTGTATGAGGAAACGGACGCTAAACTTTATTATTATTATTAATCTAATCTAGTTGGATAAAAATCCTGGATTATGCGATTTGTACAATGTTCTTAGCAACATATGTGATTTCATTTTTGTGAGAATTAATATTTATGACATCTAATTTGAGTTTATTACTTCATTGCTTTAATTTTGCTGTATAATCGTATATGGTTTCTATATTTTTCTATAGATTTATCAGAATCACAGGTATTCCTGTTGGCTTTCTTATTTTACTTTTGATATTGGCCCGCCATCGGGTAAGGAAACGATGACTTAATTGGTACTAAAACGCTTTAGTACCACGAAGAGAAAGAGAATCTGAGAAGAGCTGTCAAAATTTTCTAAAGTTTTAGAGGGTGGTTTTAAAATAAAATAAAACACGGCGTGTTCATCTTATTTCAACTAAATAAAGCTGCTTCGGGAAAGTGGAAACCTGTCGCTTGATTATAATTTACCAATACAACATCATCACTGTCAACACATTCAAATACTCTCGTTCTCTTACCATATTCGCCTTGTCGTTTATAACTCTACATGTATAGTATTAATAATAGCTTACATGTATTTGATTAATATTGCATGTATAATATATGTATGTATGCATGTATATATATTTATATATATAATTATATATATAGACCCTATATATATATATATATATATATATATATATATATATATATGTTATATATACTATATATATAGGGCTACGCGTCCTGACCATAAACTTGGAAAACTGAGATTCGGGGGAAGATGATGTTTATGATACTATCATTATGACATCCATATTATTTCTTCTGTTTATCGCTAACTGTACACGTATAATGATGATGATACGGATATACAGTCTGAAACGAGTTACTGAAAAATGATACTAATCATCCTCAGCCTTGCTTCAGTGCAGATTTGTAATAACTGCGAGTTGTGTATTCATGACAATATTTTTCTTTTCAAGCTAAATTCACGCCTTGATGATTTTATTTTGATTACTGTTATTTTAGCTATGCCCATAGATATATTTTAGACTTGTGGTACTGATTAAACATGCATACAGCGTTTGTGGACAAGCAAACATTGTTCATATGATCATGTATACAATACTATGCATGAAATGTTGAAATGCTTTTATAGGCCTGTATTAATAATGTTTTCTTGTATATACACGTAGATGCTAAATATAATACAAGTACCGATAAAGAAGTTACCTGTTTATCATTTTAAATTAATAAGTCGCCTGTTATAATGAATGGTACGTAGCGACATGAGAGGATAAGCTTTAAAGCAGGTTCACTCGACTCATCGGGAATAAGTTTATGCTCATAAAAAGATGCATAAACGTGTGGTCGCTTCTTAATGTAGGTCTCACAATACATATGTGTATTGAAATTGGCACAGTGATATAATGAGTTGATACGCTAATCTCTAAGTATAAATTTTGCTTCTGTTTCTTAAAAGAATTTATTCAAAATAACTTCTAACTATGATCAAACAGGCTTGAATTGACGACTTGTTATTCAATTGATATGTAATTTTTATACATATAAGATTGATAAATAATTTATGTGTAATCGTATCAGTTTGTACATTTACAATTGTACAGTACCAGTTTGCATGCATCAGCAATATGATATACGTAAACGGTTGTATTTTGTTTTCGTTCAAGGCGACGTTGGTAATTACTGTGTATGAATGCCAGAATGGCCGCAATAAAATTACAGCCGTATCTATCCCTCGTTTGCTGAGTTATTTTATGATCAGTTTGTTAGGCCTATTTATTGCCTGCAGCATCGAGGTTACACTAGTAGAGAACTGTAGGTTATACCGGGATATATCCAGATCATGGATGTGAGTTAATAGATTTATGTTGTTTTTGCTCTGAGAGAGAGAGAGAGAGAGAGAGAGAGAGAGAGATAGAGGTAGAGATAGAGAGAGACAGAGAGAGGGAGAGAGAGAGAGAGAGAGAGAAAATATGAGTTTATAAGAATCAAAAATAAAAATAAACGAAAGAAATCGCATAATATAGACTCATTATGCAAAGAATATAGCCATGAATATAAATGCATCGAACATTCAAATCAGCTCCGAATACTTAATTCATTAATGAGCCTACACATAAATGTAGATTCATGCACTATACCTGGCAATGCATGCACTATACCCGCTATTGTTAACTTGAACTACCTACTACACCTCGTGCTTCATCTCATTAACGTTCAGGAAATCTGTGAATAAACTCACCGATAACTGCTCAGGTTGATTATGGAGGCACTAATGTGGTTTACAAAAGCGACTGTGGTGGTGTTATCAACAGGTCTGTGAAATTTCTTCTTGGCCTTGTCTTAGAGAGATTACAGATGAGATTTTAAAGATCTGATTCCCTCCCAGATTCACCCAGATTATGTTCTGCTACATTCGTGCCAATAGAACATTTCCATTTGTTCAAGAATAATTCATCATCATCGTCGTCGTCATCGTCGTCGTCATCATCATCATCATCATCATCATCATCATCATCATCATCATCATCATCATCATCATCATCATCGTCATCATCATCATCATCATCATCATCTTCCCTTAAACTCAGGTTAACTAGGGTCGGGATACAAATTTGTTCAAACATAATTATTAGTTATAAATAGTACAGAATTCAGACAATATATCAATTCAAAGGCGACAGTTTTACTGCTTTATGCTCTACAATTTCAGTTTAAACAGTGTCAATATATCAACAGTATGTTCTAAATGTAAGACTTCGGCATAAATTTATAAAACAATACATCTAGGGCCTATCGGACATTCTCGAGCGTCTGCTTGGAGGTCAAAGGGTCGAAGATTTTCTCTGACAAGTAACTCGCTGTTAATGGTTGGGTTACTGTGCAACCTGTTAACTAAGAAACTACATGTAAATTAGATTAAACTACTTCAACCTCTGCTGATCTATTTCTTGCTAAAGGAAAAATATAAAATCATTCGATGCTTAAGATTGCAGTATTTTATTAGTACCGCAATATCGTACAGTTAGTTAGTCAAGCTTTTCATTAACGGTTGTACTTAACTGATTTTCAGTAAGTTGGGTATGATCAATCAATCAATCAATAAGAATTTAACGTCCGGTTCCTCGCCATAAGGCAACGTCACGGACGTAATGATCGGTCTCTTTATAATAAGTTCTCTCGTTGACATACAATATCGCAGAATATTGTGAGTAGACCTAACATAAATTATGGATCCTAAATTCGACATAAAAATGGAAACTAAAATTACAATATTTTTATTTTCCAATCTATTGTAAAATCAGAAGGAAGGAGGCTAGAAATTAACTTAAATAAGCCTATATTTAACCTAGCCAGTTAGCAACCATATAATATTTGCACTAGACAGCTAAACCTACACAGAGAAAAGCAAATATAGATTTGTATTATATCTTTACAACTCTCCCTTGTGCACTGCCTACTGGCAGGTCCATGGTACATAACGCCTCCACTCTTCTCTGTCTTCCGCCTTCCTCTTCATTTCCACATATGAGTGGGTCTTTAAATCATCTAACATACCTAATCTCGGCCTGCCCCTGCCTCTTTTTCCTTCCATTCTACCTTCTATGACCTCTTTTAATAGACCTTCCCCCTTAGAATGTGTCCTATCCATCTCTTCTTCCTATTTCTTAATACATTCAACCGTCTATCTGTGCCAACTCTCTCTAGGACTTCCTCAATGTAACCTTTTGAGCCCAGCTAATCCTCTCCACTCTTCTCCAAATCCACATTTCCAATGCCTCCAGTTCATCTTTACAAGTATATTAGAATATATCTGAATCTCTCATTGAATTTCTTGTCAGACAGTATGATAGGTCATACCTAAGCAAGAATGCTGAGCTACCGGAAATGAGTGCCGTTTATCTTAACATTATCTTTTTACGTTAAGATTATTAGACTTATTTGTCTGTAAAACTCTTGAAACTAAGACGGGTAATTTTATGTTATGTGACTCTATGACTCTTTGGACCTTAGGAGTGATTAATGCTGTATTGTAAAGAATTTTAAATGTACGAGAATCTCATTTAGCCGTTCTCAAACGCTGAATTTTTCTTTCTAATTTACTAAACAATTCTCATACGATGAGCAAAAATTATTCTTGAAATCGTTAATTTTAATCATTATGATTGAAAAATTACGAAGTCATGCATTACTTATTAGGCCTAATTTGACATTCATTTAAATTCTCTTTTTATCTCTGACAAAAATTTAAGCGTATACGTTTAGCAATTAGCTAATATAATTAAAATTGCTAATTTCAACCGACTACAAGAGACTATCAATAACACGGGTCCGCTAATTAAAACCAATTAACTGAAAATTAAAACTTTTGGCTTCATTTCAATTTCCAATTACGCGTATATTATCAGACTCAGCAGGAAAACTTGAGTTCAGCTGTCGCTCATTTGTCGAAAATGTCTGAAATGTTTTGACAAGAGCGAGTAAGTTTTAAAGACGGTGAATATTGAATTAAGTTGATATTATTTTATTACCATATTATATTAATTATTCACCCTTCGCCTAAATAACGCACATGGTTGATTTAGTTCAACATATAGAGTGAAGTTGCTCAAGATTCATATTAACGAACATATAAATCGCAGATCACTAGTGATTTTTGAAAATTTGCTTACCAGATTTCACTAATTACCTACATTTTTTTAATTTTTTATATTCATATAAATTGCTCATATAAACGATCGTATTTCAATTACAATTTATTGGAAAACGAATGTAACTGTGCCATGTTTAATATGCCTCTCAAGTAATCTTCAGTAGAATGAACGTAAAATTGGTATTTCTTATAATTTCACAAAAAATTTATGGCAATGATTAAATAAGAAGTAAGATCTTGTGACTGTAGACTTACCGTTAACTGCGCGATGTAGAAAATGACTGACCCGGGTATAGCAAAGTGATGGGAACCTAAGCAGTTACTGAAAATCAAATATGCCACAATAGAATACAAATAATAGGAATTACCGCTATTGTTCTTGAATGAAGAAACAGACGTTAAACCAGTACCACTACGTTCGGGTATTGATTGATGGTTTGATTGTTATAATGTTTGTAAATACATTCTTTTTGCCTGATTTTATGCATTTTGTGAGACGCTTTTCTTTTCTTAAATAAACATATTCCTCTTATTTTTTATTTTATTTTATTTATCATATTTTTAAATTGAGCAACTTTCACCTAGTCAATTTGACACAGAGACTGTATTCATTTAAAATTATATAAACTAATAGAAAAACATTATAGTCACAAAGCATCGACATAACATATTTTCACATATCTGATAACAACACAAAAATACTTTAATTAATCACTATATTCTTATAGATCAGAAAAGTTTAAAAGAAATCAATGATATAGCAATCATAAAATCTTAAGTAGTTAGTCAAATTTTGTAAGCTAATTTTCAAAAGTCATTATTTATCTTAAAACTGATAACTTTACGATACCATACGATACGTACCATGCTCTTTGAATAACATGAATTCCCAATTCATTAGATCTCATAGAAATCTTAATACATTAGAACTTGGCGTAACATTGACTTTTCTGACCTACAGGAAGGTCCAATACAAATTCATGACAATTCAGAGCTCTCACTTAAACTGTATTAAACTACTATATACATGTATATAGAATTACAAAAGTTAAGGCAATCCATACAACTTAAACAATAAATTACTCATTCAAATCCAAAATAATTCAAGAAAACACGAGGTGGTTCTAGTCTAAATTAATTGACAGGTCGATTTCATTCAAAATACACGGAAAAAGCCAATCATGGTCAAGAGAAGCTCAAGCCTTCAAGGTATGTTATAATCTCAGTTTGTTAACATCATCATCTTCCCTTCGATTCCAGGGTCGGGCTAACATGTTTATTAGAAGCATTCGCTTGGATCAAATAGAGGGGGTTTATGTTTATTTCAGAATCACACGCCACTACAATAGTACATACAAGTTATATGAAGTCCAAAATACACCAAGCCGTACCGCTCAAGTCAATCAATCTTAAAGTTAATCTAACAATTAATCGACGAACCAATCAATTAATAATAATTCTATCAATCAATAGAGTTATTTAACAATATTTATTTCCGTTACCGGGAATCAGACTCTAAATTTCACCCTTAGGTGATTACTAACAAACTTCTGCACACAGCATGTTTGTAAATACGCTCTAAACTATTAACAACGACTACTCTCAAATCTTCTATCAGCACAGCGCAAAACATGAAATATGTTCAATTGCTCAGAAAAAATGGTACAAATGATACTACATCGGCAACAGTAATTTCAATTTGACCCACAATAGATGACTCATCCGTCCACTAATAACATGCGGACTGTACAACCAAACCTAATGTCGCCACTGATTTATAGAGCAAAGATATTTACAGCACATCAGCAATCTATAGTGATCTCCATTGTTCTACGATTGCAGCAACTACAGGTGAATGTCTTCGCGCTAATTAAATGAAACAATGACAAGCAAACAGCTGTAGTGAGTCTTGAGTTAATAAGCACACCTGCTGGTACTGGTATGAGAAAGAAATAATCTGCTGTATGACAAGTCTGGGCTAATTTGAAAGAAATCTTGGACTAGTATCAAATTAAGCTCAACCAAATTGGAAATCATACCAATGCCTTACGTAATAAAACAAAGTATCGACCTAAATCCTTTGATCTAATAGATTCCTTAGTCAATTCCGCACAAGAGTCAGAATGTCGTCAAAAATCAGAGCATCGCCTAGTTAACCAGGGAGACGACCCTAACCCTAAACTACGAGTTTTCACACAAGTACTACAACAAATATTTGTAGTAATACTCTAGAATAGATATCGTCCAATGATATTATGATCGTTTCAAAATTACAAAATACAATCGATATAAGATTAGCATCAACGTACACGTATAGTTAAGATTTAGCATCGCCACTTGTTAATTTAATACCATATACAACATACAGATATATTTAACAGAACACTGTCGTTATCAAATGAAACAAACTTAGCATATTATCATCAGTTCCATCACGCCCAGCCTAGTGTAATGTAACAAAATAACTAGCACGATATTATTAGTCAAGAATCAGCACAATCATTAATCAATATCAGCACAATCATTAATCAAAACCGGCACAATCATTAATCAAGAACCAGCACAATCATTACTCAAAACCAGCAAAATCATTAATCAAAAATCAGCACAATCATTGATCAAAAATCAGCACAATCACTGATCAAAAACCAGCACAATCATTAATCAAAAACCAGCACAATCATTGATCAAAAACCAGCACAATCACTAACCACAGTCTATCATATTATCGTTAGTCAAAATCCGGCACATTATCAACAAGTCAAGTATATAAGCACATTAATAGTGCATCAATTTCGAACTCATTATAAATCACACACACATTCTAATTTAACACAAGTTTAAAAAGACGATCATAATATTTCGGAAGTCTCAATCCAGCCTCGGCCTGATCACCCACACTGAACGAGCCAACATGAATGCAGAGAGGAACAGAGCCAAGATCAGTTCATATAACCAGCATACACTAAAAGTCATATAAATCCAAGAAGAAAAGAAATTTAAGGAAGCTCACTGTAGAGTAAGGATAACATGAGCTAAAGGATCTGATGGAGTTCATCATCATTACAACAGTGAAGCTATGGGATAGAACGTCAGTAAAAGCTCAGGTTAACATCAGTTTCCTCACTCGAAAGCGATGTAAATGACGGTGAGCCCAGGATTTGAACCCCGTACATACTGATCCGCGGTCGAGTATCTTACCGACGCGGTCGAGTATCTTATAGACGACGCCACTGGCTCCAGCCCGTGAAGAAAAGAAAACAAGAAAGAGTAAAAGAAAACTGATTCTGATGTGGTTGAAAGAAGTTGTCAGATAGGTTAAGCCTCAAGTAATGACAAATCTCTAAGAGTTCTTCAACAAGCAGTCAGCTTGATCATCAGTGATCATATATTATATATCGCTTAGCTTACCAACAGGTAAGTCCTCTCGTGTTCAATATGATGATAAGTTAAGCTGGGATTGTTCAGTCTGACATAAAACTTCATCCACGGTACATAAGAACAAATTCCAGTTGATATGAACCGCATTATATAAAGAAAAGAAGCTTTGTCGACACACAAGCGGGTGTAGTAGTTCAGGCTAAATAATATCCAATATTTACTCTTTACTGGAATACACCATATTCAAACTTTCTTGCCACATCGTCTCTATGAAGCAACCATCTCATGTGTCCACAGACAGCTAAACACATTAAACAATCAATCTAAAGGGTAGAACACTCATTAATTAATACATTGCAAAAAAGTGGGGTAGAAAGTTCAAAGTCATAACATAAAGATCACGAAACTCTACAAATAGAAGCTACTAGGGACTTAGATCAGTAGTTAGTCCTTAGAAGTGCCATCCTTTATTCGGCATTATATTACAGAAGTATCTTTTACAGGATAAAACTAATCACGTTAGTGAGTTGTGGAATACAGTCTCTACTTGATCATTCACTCTAAAGATTTCGATCTATAATTAATTGTAAAAAAATGGGTTAAGGCAAACACACTCTGTTTGATGAAAAATCCAAAACTTAAATTTGTGAAAGTAAAGTAAACACGCATTATAGTGAATAATCAACTATGTTGATATCTATCACTTGTGCAGTCCGCAACAAGAAAATGTATTTTATTTACAGTCACTCATCGTACAGTACATAATTATCATATTTAACAACTTAAATGTATAACTGAGTGCCCTAGCCTCGCTGTAATTCAAACATCTACATCATCGCGTCGCCCTTCGATGTCACAACAGATTTGCTAACGTAAGCAGCCACGACAGCTGCACATCAACCGGATGCTGTAATTTAGATGTATTCAAATAAGCTACAGACAACGTCTCCACCGGCTCTAATCAGTGATCTAGCCACCGCGCAGTGATCTAGCCACCGCGCAATTCATCAAAAAGTCACTTCTAGTAAAGTAGTAGTAGTAGTATGCAGAAGTGCATACTACTACTACTACTACTTCTAATAAATAACAGCTACAATCCCTAAGTGGGTTATTTAGGTAACAAGTTTGCTATGTGGTCGACTCTGAGATCATTATGGGACAAGTTAGATGACGCTAAGGTTGACGAGGACGAGGGTAGAAAGGTCTGAGAGGTCTGAGAGGTCGTGGTGGCCACGAGAGAGGGCGGGGAGAGGGGACCGGTTGTCGTGAGGTCCGGGTAGATGGGCTCAGTATCGTCCAGGGTAGGGTAGGGAGTGTTGAGCTCACTGATGTCCTGAAATAAAGTGCTGAACTCATCCTGAGGCACGTACTGGATCACCTCGTTACCTACAACATCAGATAAGTGCAGCTACTGTATCACCTCATTACCTAAAACATTAGCAACAGATTAGTGCAACTTGAAATATAAATATTTAAAGAAAACGACGAGCCCTTCTTGTTATTCTTGATACTGAAATCAGAAAAGCATGTGCTTAGGATCAAGAAACTAGAAATACATTTATTTAACTTTTTAACTTTATGTGGACTTTTATGGATATCAGCTCTTCCCATCAGAATGCCGCAGTTTCCTGCGACTGAAATTTGTTACGAGCATGTGTTCAGAATAGAACGTAGCCGCCTTTATAACATTTTACAGGTATTATAAAATTACACGTAACACAGAGGATCTTCCATCTTACAGGTATTACATAATTACACGTAACGCAGAGGATCTTAAATCACACAGGCATTACATAATTACACATAACACAGAGGATCTTACCGAGAATGCCTGCCTTGCTGTCAGCGAGCAGATCATTGTGCTCAGAGGAGTCTTCTTCATAGAGACCAGGAATACCCAAATCATACATCTACGCACAAGCAAATGAGAAAAACAAGAAATTAATTACCATACATAAATTTTACAAACGAGCACACGATACTATCTGAAGATATGCAAAACAGAGAATTAACTATTGTAATAATTATAGTAGTTAAATATAAAATGGTTAAGTTATTTTTCATTGGTATGGCTACACACATGACATGCCACATGTGGTACAGAGTTTTCCTGCTAGTTTCTGTTTATTTCTAGGCTAGTAAAATCACAGGCTCAATTCTCCGTCTACGTTATGTACTCCAAACTAGTAGAGCAGTTAATTAGCACCATGTGAACACTTAACTCTGTCTGCCAACAAATAATTACATGGATGTTAAGTCTGACATGCACCATTTACTACTCAAATTATTATTATTACAGATTTCACTCGCAGTTAAATGCATCTGTAGATCAAGGTCTAGTAAAATTGCAAATATCTCATAGCTATACATTCTATATGCATTAATCAACCACTAATTTTGTTTTTTTATTTTACGACTTCTATCATTTCATTCTGTCATCCAGTCATTAGGCCTAAATCGTTAATCGTTATATCACTAAATGCTAAATATCATAATTATATTATGTATGACACAGGTTTTAAATATTATCTGTATCAATATGTACATGTATATTATCTGTATAATTATGCTGCTAACTCTCCAAGCATAATACAATATCAATCAATCTTAATACTAAGCTATTCGAACATACACAAAAAACTTCTACACACAAAACTTCTACACCCACTATCACATTACATACTCTCTGTACACAGGCAAATTCTACACTTCATACTTTTGTTTTATAATAGACACAAACTAACAGATACTCAGGTGATACTGTACAAATCTGTTGGCACGCAGTCGAATGCACAAGTCCACAATTACACCAATTAAGAGCACATATACATATAAAATAAATAACTTACTAAGTACCTAAGTACTCAATAACTTACTAAGTACTTTTAAAATTAACAAATAACAAATAATTAAAATAACAGAATAAAATGTTTAAGAAAATCTACTACTTATCCAACTTTCTAATTTCATTCTTGAATATTTAAAATTTTGATATGTTATAGACTACAACTAATATTCTGAATTAATTAGAAATGTTACACTTCACGTACATACACAGCATGCACGCAAGCACCCATCTTAAAAGTCAAATTCTCCCTCTCAAAATTACACAGACAACATTTAATGGATATAATAAATTGAAATCAGATTTAGTGAAGCCTTAAAGGTGAATAACTTAGGTATCTTTGCATTCTGGTCCACTTTTGTTAGTCATTAGTTTAAAGTTATCTATTAGTCTTACATTTCAAACGTAAAAAGTTTTAAAGCTGCAAATTATCTAAGCAAACCGACATCCGCCCTTTAGTAATACTTGGACATCTTGTAAATAAATACTTAATTCAACATGCTTACAATATATATATAAATATTATACTGTATAGTAAACTCTGATTTTTTTCAATATTGCAAACTTCCATAAAATTTGAATTCCTATCCAATTATCCAATTCCATAAACTCTCCAGCAACAAACAGTGTAATGCTTCACTATACTCGAACTCATTGACTCTACAACTGTCATTACATAAATTGCCCAAATTTAAAAAATATTTAACCACTATTTTAACAAACCAAACCACTTTAATAGCATTCAATAAATTACCTACTATGCAGCACTGTTCAACGATTTTAAAGACTTGAAGAATTTTGTTCTCAAATCTAACTACATCAATTTTTTATTATAAAACAAAATGATTATAATGCTAGGGACACTAAGGTGGTCTAAGCTCATTAATCTAAAATTGAAATCTTAATTCAGACTACTACAAAATAACTTGTAGAAAGCTGACCAAGGGCTGTGAGGACGAACTATTGTCTGGATTGAACAGCTGCAAAAAAGATAAAAATAAATTTTAAAATTAATTTTTGTTAATTGATTGATTAAATAAAATAATTTCATATTAATTGAATCAATATTTTCAGAAAAAGACATTTAATAAATTACACTAAAATACTACAGCTTAACATTTCAGAATATGAACAGCAAATAACATTTTATCACAATACTTTCACTCATTCCAACAAAAACTAGTAACATATTTTTGACTTAACTCTATTGTAAAATAAATATATTCTATCAAAATTATGAATCTATATAATGCTAAGGCCTAGTTTAACGGCATTTTCCTGCTCGAATAGCATGTCAGTGACGGGAAAAGCACTGGATTTGAATTCTGCACCTACTGACCCACTGTTGAACAACTTGCTAACAAGCTACCGGCTCAGCCCTTCTATATGGAAACAAAAGCAATATTTCAGTAAACCTTTATTAACTATGTAGTGTTAACCTAATTAGTTACATAGTTCTGCGTTAAACCAGAATTCAGCAAGATCAACAACAGCGATAAGCAAAATTTGTTATGAATTCAAATAAGATCACAAAAATTGACGAAATTCTGCCCTATCTGTAGTTACCCAGTGTCAATGTCGCTGTGGGGTATAAAATATTGACCTCTTTTGTTATAGAAAGACCAATTCAGAAGGAGTATTTTACTCAATACACCTGTTCTGAGAATAACTAAAATCTAAGCACATATGTATATTAAAGATTTTAACTAGATATAGTGTAAGGAAAATATTGAGAGACTAATGAATTAATAAATAACAAAATTAAACTGGCCGATCATAGATTAATGTATATATTCCTATAATTGCATAATAAATCTTATTTTCGTTATAAATTATATGCTACCAACATTTAAAAGTGATAAGCACAAGGCTTCTCTGACATCATCATGTATGAGGAAACTGACGTTAAACCTTTATTATTATTATTACTATTATATTTCTACTTACAGTCAGATAGGAATGCAATATCAGATCACCAATCAACACATTAATACTATCAAAGACAAAGCAAAATCAAAATCTCAATCTACAGTAGACGTCAAAGAATTCAGAAATCTGAACTTTTGAGATAATTTTTTCATTAACTCAAACAGTATCAATATGTAAGTCGACTAATATAAAATGTTACTGTATCTGTCGGTAAAAGGTAAAGCTATTCACAACCAAAAACAGCAAACTACTATCAGAATGTATTAAGAAAAGTTTAATAAACGTAAATCTTGCATATTAATAGACAATATCTTACAGTCTAAAGTGAAGAAAATTCTAGACTGAGGTCATCAGGTTAAAAACTGAACAAATTACCAAACATATATAAGCTTACAGTTAATTAGTGATTCAAGTAAAGCAAAGCTTAAGATTAAATTATAATAAATTTTTAAAAGTTTTTATTTATGTGCAAGAAACAATAGATATAATGGTTCTTACTCCGAATAGAGTGTTTGAGTCAAAATTGTATTGGCCACAGGTGAATATCTCTTGTATTGTATCAAGATTTGCCTGCAGAGTGTCCAACTGACGACTCAAATCTGTCTTGTCAAACTCTCTACAACAATCATAGATTAACCCGTCAATCATTCGTTGACCCGTTAGTCGGTCAGTCAATCGTTCGTTGGTCCGTTAGTCGGTATTCAGTAAGTCAGCTACCCAGTAAAACAAAAAATTACTATGTAAGTCAATCAATAAATCAATCCACAAATCAAAATCGGTCGTTTCAATAAAATATTATCAGTCGATCAATAAATCAAAAAAATAATCATCAAAATACTATCAATTAATCAATAAATCAACAAGACAATCATCAATCAAAATTGGTCGATAGGTTGATCAGTCAGTTAGTCGGTCAGTCAATAAACCAATCAATTCGGAAATCAGTTGATCAGAAAATTAAAAGATAAAACAGAGTTTGAAACTGCCCCTTACAGGCATCACAAAATAAATCAGCACTACATAAGTACTACTGAAAACTTCCTAAAACTATCGTTAAACTATGCACAGATCACACAAGGCACTGAATAAGGCTAGTGCTAAAAACTGCAAAATATTGCACCTAACAGAAATTTTTAGAGGGCAAATGCACAAAAGGCATCATTGAGATAAGGCGCTATCTCATGAGAGATTCAACAACATAATCTTTGTTGTCAACAAAGTTTATTGAGACACTATAGTGAGCAAGATGCGAGCACATACCAGTAAAATCTTTACCAAAAATATTTCAAAATAACAGAGCAATACGCCAAACCACAAAATATACAAAATTAAAAATTGAAGAAACTTTAAACTCATTAGACTTTCTGTCTACAACTATAACTTTTTGTAACATGTAAGCAAAACATGCATAATCGATCAATCAATCAATCAATCAATTACACAATTTATTAATCAAACAATGCAGAATTAATGTCTGGCTAATAATAAACAAACTATATATATTCTCTTAGTCATATACACAGATGACAACCACAAGAGTTTATAAAAAATTTCCTTTCCTATTTGCTGTTTTATTATTTTCATTATTTCTTCCTTCCTCTTCATGGTTATTAGAAATCAATGCCTTTTATAGCGCACTGATTGCAGCCAGTGTGAATTTAAGAGTAACCCTCCAACACTCTGGAAATTTTTCTCATTCCAAGCTGTTAACACTTGGTCTTTCAAGATGGTCGCCCATCCACGTACTGCCCGGGCTGGACATAGCTTAACTTTGTTCATTAACGTGCAGCTTAACCAAGTGCGCTAGATCCCGCCCACATATTGTAGACTATAGCCGCATCTTTGCTGACTTTCCAAAAGTAATTTTAAAAAAATCAGCACAGATGAGGCATATAGCCAAAATTATTATCAGGAAAATAAAAAAATAAAAACCATGAACTTATATAATTAAAACACAATCAAATACTATAAAAATACATCAGTAATCGTCAAGAGACAAACCCAGTAGATGCCAGGACGGGGTTAGAGAGTGCTAAGGTCGTCACTTTAGACGATGGCTGCTTTCGGTCCCACACACCCTTTCCTGCGCTCACGCTGTTGGTCTTGCCCGACAGAGGACGTTGTGAAGAATTTGACGAGGTAGCTGCGGCTGCTAGAGTTGAGTTGCCGCCCACAGCGGATGACTCACTGTCCAGAACTGATAACTCACCGGTTTCGGTTGATGATTCACCGCCTCCGTACAACACTTCAACAGGGTCGGTGGCGTCGAGTAGGTCAGTCAGTTCCACGTTGGTGGCGATATCATCGTCACTCAGTAGAGAGAGCGGCTCGAGCGGCTGAAATGAAGTACAATTCATGGCATGGCAACTTATTAAACGTCTTACAATTAAAAATCTTACAATTAAACATCTTACAATTAAACATCTTACTATTAAACATCTTACTTTTATCAATGATTAATCAATTGACCTAGTCCATTATTATTTGTAATTATTTTCACGTTCTCATCTATAATTCAGTTCCATCGTAACGCTTAGACAAATATTGTACATAACTTACAAGTCAGTACAGATATAACCTGATGGAGTACACAACGACTACGTGTGACAAGTCCGCACAGATATCGCCTGATAAAGCATAGAAATACTGTGCATAACATATGCTTAACAAAACATAACATAACGGCACACTGGGTCAGGAAGCACAGATGCTCGTTTAAGATCCATTTCCTCCTTCCTCTCCATGGTTATTAGTAATCGTTGCCTTTTGATGGCGCACTTTTTATGCTTGTACAGATATCGCTCGGTAAAGCATAGAAATATTACGCATAACTTATGTTTGAACATATATCGCTTGGCATAGCATATAAATATTAAGCCTAATTTACCGTGACAGTTAGCTCAATTCCATTTGCTACCCTTGGTAAGCACTTTCAACTTAACGCCTATGTGAAAACAATATAGCTTTGTTACAAATACGTTACGTTTGGTCAACTGTTATGCGTGTGTGCAGTTTTTCATTCTATACAAAGAATGCTAAATTTGTATTTCATACATCGAAAGACTGAAACAACAAAAATGTCAACGTACGTTGGGAAGCTAGATAACGTAACACCCTAGACACCTGTAATACTCCGATGTCAAGAATGTTGTTATCAAGCAAATGGAATATTGATGACAGTCCAGACACAGAATATAGAACAAACAAATATTTGTGAACACCTTATGTTGGTAATCGGGACTAACCATGCCGGTACAGACATTTATGTACAGAAGAGATATAATGCATAGCTTACCATGCCAGTCGTAACTTACCATGACGATTTAGACAATGAAGTACAGAAGAGATATAATGCACAGCTTACCACGTCAGTCGTAACTTACCATGACGATAAAGACACTGATACAGAGAACAGATATAATGCAGATATAAAGCAGACGTTACCATGTCAGTATAGACATCAGGGTGTAGCGCTGTGGAGGTGGAACTGCTCGGGGACTCGGCAAGAGTGATGGTGGGAGTATCGAACACTTCCTGTATCAACAGCTTATCATCGACATACTGGTTGTTTGAGTCCCCCTGCAGTGCAAGATACACATCATATTATACACTCATCATCATCATCATCATCATCTTCCCTTGAATCCCATTTTAACTAGGGTTGGGATACAAATAGACTGTCTCAATCCTCTCTATCCTACACTACACCACCAGCATAACCCCTATTTGAGATTTTTCCATTCGTTTTAATTTTTGCAGCAATTTCTGGAGAATAGACCTCACCAACTGAATGCCCTTTCTGACGTTGGTAACAAATACACATCGTATTACACACTATGGATGTTTTTAGAATTTTATTTCTTTTTTTGCATACTGATGTGTTTTTGCCTTACAGTTTAGTCTCTATGCTCGATCTTATTATGGGTATGGAATTATTCTGCGAATAAAGAATATATACAGTATTTATATAAGTACTTCAAATGCAGTATATTGCCAGCTTAGCAATGACAAACAGTCTGAAGGGATCAACTGACACAGTGTCTGCAGGAGTCAACTCACACAGTGTCATATATGTCATATATATAGATTTTACTCTTAACTTTAATTTAATTTTAATTTTAGAGATTTTAATGAACGCAGAACGTACCGACTGAATGCGATACGTGTCCCTGGTGGGCAGGACAGTTCTCCTGCTGATCTTTGGAGGAGAGAGAGAGGTGGAGTCACTGGTGGAGGCGTCACCCGCTTCCAACATCAGCGGCAGCTTGCGCTTCATCCCACTGATAGTCGACCTCTTGTTACCCAGCAGAGACAGCAGAAAACTAATCAACTGTTCAATCAATCAATCGTTCAATGAATCAATCAATGTAGTGTACCCAGCAGAGACAGCAGAAAACTTATCAGCTGTCAATCAATCACTCACTCACTCAATCAATCAATTGTTTAATGAATCAATCAATCTAATGTACCCAGCAGTGATAGCAGAAAACTAATCAACTGTTCAATCAATCAATCAATCTAATGCACCCAGTAGAGACAGCAGAAAACTTATCAACTGTTCAATCATCAATTGTTCATGAATCAATCAATCTAATGTACCGAGCAGAGACAGCAGAAAACATATCAGATGTCAATCAATCAATAGTTCATGAATCAATCAATCAGCAGAAAACTTATCAACTGTTCAATCAATCAATCAATGTAATGTAACCAGCAGAGACAGCAGAAAACTTATCAACTGTTCAATCAATCAATTGTTCACTGAATGAATCAATCTAAGCAGTGGTAGCAGAAAACTTATTAACTGTTCAATCAATCAATTGTTCAATGAATCAATCAATCTAAGCAGTGGTAGCAAAAAACTTATCAACTGTCAATCAATCAATTGTTCAATGAATCAATCAATCTAAGCAGTGGTAGCAGAAAACTTGTCCACTGTCATTCAATCAATCAATCTAATGTACCCAGTAGACATAGCAGAAAACTAATCAACTGCCAATCAATCAATCAATCTAATGTACTCAGTAGAGACAGCAGAAAACTTATCAACTGTCAATCAATCAATCGCTCAATGAATCAATCAATATAATGTATCCAGCAGTAGTAGCAGAAAACTTATTAACTGTCAATCAATCAATCGTTCAATCAATCAATCAATCTAATGTAACCAGCAGTGGTAGCAGTACATATTTAATGTAGTCCACAGATTGGGAGTGACATGGTTTCTGAGGTAGTTTCCCATTGCCTTCAAAGTTCTAGCTCAATCGCCACTTACGACACGTGCAGTTTATGGTTGGTTTATTATTCAATGACTGGACATAACAAAAGTTTTCAAACACATGCAGCATCTTGGAAGGTCTCTTCATTATAATCATGAAATATTCTCATTCTTATTACATCTGCGGTATTATTCTGCGAATAAAGTAAATATTTAATGTAGTCTATAGATTGGGAAAACACGGTTTCTGAGGTATCTTCCCATTGCTTTCACAGTTCTTGCTATTAAATATCTATTAATTTAGCTATTGACTATCATTAAATATGATAATCCATATGTTAATCCTATCATGCATATAAAGGTCGAATAGGCTAAAGCATAATGTCAGTTTCCTGCTCGAATAGCATGTCAGTGAAGACACGAGCACAGGATACGAACCCTGCACCTACTGATCCGCTGTCGAACAACTTGCCAACAAGTCACCGGCTCAGCCCAGATAAGCGATATTATATTTATAATTAAAAACACAAAATATTACAAAAACAATAATAAACAACAACAACAATAATAATATTACAAAATATTATTATTATTTGCGATATTATATTTATAATTTAAGTGCATGGTTTAGTGTTAACCTTTTTAACGACTTGTGACTGATTGCTGTGCTGCTGTCTTAGAGAAGCCACTTCTCTCCACAGCATCTCATTCTCACTGCCCAATACATCAACGCATCTAGAAGTCTATTATTCATAAACTACACCGTTTAAAACGGCACAAAGTGATAACATCTTAGTTTAAAATTATTTCAGCTTAAATAAGCAATCAAGTTTAATGTTATTATAAACACTAAATACGTTGTAGCATTATAAATAAAATGTGAAAAAGAAATAAATTTCATATGTTAGATATTGGAGTCGAAAGCTGAGTTGAAGAAAACATTGCGTATTTCTTTTAAGCACTTATAAAATTAACGTAAGGCTGGCTATACAGGGGAATTTCAGTAAAGATCCTTTAGAATATATTTCGTTCGGTAAACTTTGCTTCTTTAAAGAGTCATCCATAATCACTGAATTGATATGAGCTGCTGATTTTGTAATTTAATACCGCATCTTTTAATTTACAAACTTATTAAAATATTAGGACCGTCTAATATAACTTTATTACATTCAAGCAATAAGTTTCAAGCTTCATCATCGCTTCATTAACTACTGGATAATACAATAAACATTTTCTTTGAGTATTTTAATTGAAAGTCAGGATACGGAGCATCCTGCAATTTATTGAAATACTCTAATAGGAGATCTTATTACATATCTGCCGTGAAAATAAGAAAAATTAAACATACTGCACTTATAACAACAGCAAATTGATGCTCTCAGCATTACAAACATAACATACATAACAACAATTAGAGTGCTACAGTCATCAATGACAACATCGAGCACTATTGAGACAAAATCAAGCCGGCGAGCATAAAGAAGGTCCAAAAACGGTGCAAATGGAAAAATCCAGATAATCAGTAAACAACTCCACGTAACAGACTGCAATCGACATCCAAGACAACACTGAGCACTATAAAGCCAAAGCTAACCAAAATAAGGGTAAAAATAGTCTGATTGCTTTACTATTAAAGCCATCAATATAAAAAGCAATTAATATCAATATTAAGTGCTTTTCTCAAGCTATTTGCTACATAAGGTATGGATAAGGCATAGACTTTGTGACGGGATTAACTTGTTGATCCAGGGAGTGCTCTTATGGAGCGAGAAAAGAGACTTTGAGTATGACTATGTACTTGAACCTGCCACTTGGTAGTGCATTGAAGAGAGAGAGAGAGAGAGAGAGAGAGAGAGAGAGAGAGAGAGAGAGAGAGAGAGAGATATTAAAGTATATGACAAAAATGTATAGCAAAGATTGCTAACATTTTAAGATTTTCCAGTCTGGAAGTCATCGAATCTTGTTTGCTCTTGATATAATGAACCTCTGCAAAGACTTTGTGAAGTTCTTCCTCGTTGGCTGCTGTATCGGGCACCAAACTTGATCTCTCTCGTCTCTGTGACTCCTCCAGTAGCTTAGATACACCAGCCACCTATAAACACCAGTCAGCCAATCAATTAACATGACCGATCGATGGATCAATCAACCAATCATTCCATCAATCAACTAACTGAACAGTTGACTTAGCTACAACCAATGACCAGAGAGCTGTGTATAAATATATTTAAGTTTAGCAAAACCGGTTCTAAGCTACTTAAACATTTAACACAGTAATAATAATAATAATTATAATAATAAAGGTTTAACGTCCATTTCCTCATCCAGGGAAATGTCAGGGACGTCGCCACATCACACATCACTAAGTAGCTAATCTGGTTTCATGTACAGACTGGGGCAAAAAAAAAATCCCCTAGCGAAATCTCAATAACTTTAAGAAAACTCAAAATATCTCTACGAAATTTACGGAGCTTCTAGGGGAGGAATTTCTGCGTATATCCTGCATATTTGATGAAAATCTATAGAGCAGGAAAAATATTACAGCGTTTCTACGAAAAAAATTCAAAATCAGTTTTAACAATGCTTTTTTTACCAAAAGTCTTAATAACTTGGACAAAACTCAAAATGGTTTTACAAAATTTTCGGAGCTTCAAGAGGAGAAATTTCTACACATATCCTGCAAATTGGTGAAAATATATTCAGAAGTAACAAAAATACAGCGTTTCTTCGAAAAATATGTTAAAATCAATTTTAACAAGGCTTTTTTAAACAAAAGTACAGGATATTTTCTTCAAAATTTAGGAATAATTTTAACAGAAGAACGTATTTTAAGCATCTTTTATTGGAGTAGCTAACAAGGTAGTGCAGGCTTAAACTCCACCACTTAAGTAAAAGGCCTTTTTCAGGGTCGTTATTTTCTTTAAAAGGAACGAGTGACATTTCGAAAAGCCTTGTTAAGATTGATTTGAGCACTTTTCTCGTAGAAATACTGTAATTTCGTAACTCATGCAAATTTTCCATAATATTTGCAGGATATACGCAGAAATTCCTCCCCTAGAAGCTCCGTAAATTTCGTAGAAATATTTTGAGTTTTCTTAAAGTTATTGAGATTTCGCTAGGGGATTATTATTTTTTGCCCCAGTCTGTATATACCAGACGACGATTGAGATTTTCGAGAAGTCAAACCGCGCCAGTAATAGGTGTTCATTTACCATAATTGTACTATCACAGGCAGTATATCGAGATATTGAAACTGTGACATTCTGCTTAGCTAACAAGCATGCTATCAATGTTCAAAGAAAAAGTAGGCTCGAATTATATTGATTACCTTTCTCTTGATGAATTCGAGTAGATTTTCTTGACCTTGCAGAAAGAACTGATGAGCAAATTCTACATCATCCTTCTCGGCCTTCAGATACATAGGTTCTGCTCTCACTACCTTACGAAACCCATCTAACAACACAACATAATGCGAAGATGAGCCAACACATTGCAGAATATCCGAATATATAGTTAACGGCAGTCAGCAACAAGACTAAAAATCAACTGTCTTAAATCGATCAGAAATGGCATCATTATCATTATCTTCCCTTTAATTCCAGTTGAACTAGGGTCGGGATACGAATAGACCTGCTTTTTAAGTTTTTCCATTCGTTTAAATTCTGTAGCAATTTCTGGAGTCTAGGCGCTCATTAACCGAATACCCTTGCTGCCGTTGGTTGGAATCTTGTTTTATGTCGCCTTCTACGACATGTGCATATTTACACGGTTGGCTTATTCTACAAGCAACCCGGATACAACAAGGAGAATCAGCAATGGTATAACAGCCGTAATGCTAAAAAAGCTAAAGCCAAGTTTAACGTCAGTCTCCTGCTCGAATGGCATGATAGTATCGAGGAGAAAACTGGATTTGAACCGTGCATTTAATAATCCGATGTCGATCAACTTCAACTTACCAAGAAGCCACCTGCTCAGCCCAAGTTAAAAGTCTGTATCTTTATCAGAGGAGAATTAGCAGAGACGAATATGTGGTATTTTTCCTCTGGTAATTATAGACAATTTTGTAGTATAACTAGGCCTTTAATGTTCAGGTTTCAACAGTTACTATAGACAATTTAATATCTTGAACTATGTGCAGCACAGGCCAACAATAAGAAATGGCCGGTAAATAGATCTCCGTTAACATCGTGTTTACTTTATTAAACATAAATTCAGCAATTTATTACACCAGAATTGCTTCAGTATAGATTATAGAGTCTTAGCAGACTTAGAAGCATTAAAATATCACAAGTAATTAAACTGAAGCTTTACAAAATAATCACCTGTGAAAATAATAATAATAATAATCACACGTTCAAATCAACTTAAAGTTTAACAGTTCAAATAGTTAAAAGCTCTAATGAAATTAGATGTTAACAGTATATGAAAAATGTGATTTATAAAATAGATTGGAATCACTGATTATTATTCCCTGTGTTGTGCCCTGGTAGTTTGAAGAACAGACCAATCGGTGATTGCACGTGTCGTAAAAGGCGACTAAAGCACTAAGATCCAAACCAACGTCAGAAAGGGCTCTCGGTTGGTGAGCGCCTAGGTTCCAGAAATTGCTACAAAATTATTTCCAAAAACATTGAAAAAATAGGTGATTGATTGACTGATGTCATGATATGGTGTGGGATCGAGAGGAGTGGAATAGTTCGTATCCCGACCCTAGTTAAACTGGGATTAAAGAGAAGACGATGATGAATGATTATTATTATTATTTGTATAAATACACTGGTATTAATAGTAATAAATAGTGATAATAATCATATAATAGTAACTATATTTTATTTCTATACTTATCAAGCCTCAAAGTATATGTCAATTATAAACTTTCACACTCTCCAACTTAACAAGATTTTCTGCTACAAGAGTCTAAGAGTAATTTTAATTTTGTTATTAAATAGAGATTTGACCTCTAATATTTGCTTTTAAGATTAAGTAGTATTAAGACTAGATATTACAGAACAGCAGCTGGGATACATATTATAAGCATATAAAGAGATAAAATATTATAGGTCATGTTTTGTATATTTTTAAAGTATTTAATTAAACTGAATCTAATTTAACTAAAGCTGTTCGGTAGAGCTGTAAAGCTAACGTTAACGTTAGTATAATATTTCGAAATTGTCATCGGTAAGGGGAGAGCCCAGGATTTACACCCACACGTACTGATCCGCGGTCAGATATCTTACCGATATCGCCACTGGCACCAGCCAGTGGGACAATCGATTAGCAAATTAATAAGCAAAGTAGCATATTTCATTAACAAAATTTTTAATTTAACAATTATAGGCACATCGATTAATAATTTAGAAAATTTAATCTTGATTACTCTATATTCAATTCATTTGCTCTTCAACAAGTCAACATTTTCAAAAACGTCTACATAACTATAAGTGAAATAAAATTCACTTAGAACTTGGTTTAAGCGTTCAATGATCTCTTTCGACGACTGCCAGCCTCTAGTCACTAACAATGTCGACTCAGATCAGCCAAAATTAAAATTAAAATAATACCAAGCACATCTGATAAAAGCACCTAGATTCTCAAAAAGAACAAATTCGATGATGCTCTTGAATGAGAGAGAAACTACTAGATATTTTGTGCCTTGGGTCATCCGGTCGACCCAGAATGGGATAGAAGAATTTCTCTAAGAGCCAGTACAGAAACCTCTAAAGACGAGCTAATCTACTGTAGAAATCTTCAAATTAATTGCAGAGGAAGATTTACAGAATGTAATTTGAATGCGGCTAGGAATAAATTATTCACTTTTATTGAACTTTTGTATAAAATTTCAAAATTAATTACTATATTGACGCACGGTACGAAATAATGAAATCTTAGATCGGTATTGGATTAAGCAATTTAATACCTTAGGCTGAAACTAATTAGAAAAAGATTCTACATGGACTACTAGGAGTATAAACTACACTCATAAAATAAATTGCTACAAGGGGTATAACTTAATAATTATTGCAAGACCTGCTCATTATAAGCGCTCTCGGAGTTTTATTGGCATAAACTCTAGTTCTAGAGATTCATAATCCAACAACATTTAATCACAAAGACTATAAATGGCGACTAAGCTTCCAGAAGTAATATCCTGTTAAGATGGCAGATTGCTGTCTATTATTGAAAATTTAACCAGCGACAATAATTTCGTCCCCTCTCAGCAATTTTACCTACAGTAACAGAACCGGCTTCCGGTAGTTCTTTAAATAATGGCTCACTAAGATAAAACTCATAAAAATGTGTGCTTCCTATTGTTAATTAAAATTTAATATAATGAATAATATTCAGGTCTGTAAATTTACAATATGCACATATCACGAGCCTACGCAACACAATTCACCGCAGGAATACGGCCCATACTATACGCTAGTTAGGCCGGCAGGGACTGTACCTTTTGAAAAAGGCTCCATCTATATCATAGATAAAGCGTCCCCATAAGGTTTGCTGGCCGAATGGATGGCAATCTTGCCTGAGCAGGAATCATCGATTCGAATCTTAGCGGCACCGTCTTCGACAGTGTACCTTGTGATGAAGAAACAGACGTAAAACCGAGCGACATAGCGTCTCCCTAGGCAAAACAGCCCGTGCAGTTTCAAGACAATCATATTTTCACACAATTCCTTGTCGTGTACATATCTGACCCTGCCGTACAACGCTACGATTTCCTGTCGAGAATTTGTTTGGACCTGCTATGAATCATTGCAGAATCATGCCAAAAATCATTGCTAGAATCATTGCTGAATCATGCTAGGAATCATTGCTAGGATCATGCTAGGAATCATTGCTAGAATCATTGCTAGAATCATGCTAGGATCAGGCTAGAAATCATTGCTAGGAATCATTGCTAGAATCATTGCTAGGATCATGGCAAGAATCATGCTAAGAAATAATTGCTAGAAATCATTGTTAGGAATCATAGCTAGGAATCATTGCTAGAATCATTGCTAGGAATCATTGCAGAATCATGCCAAAAATCATTGCTAGAATCATTGCTGAATCATGCTAGGAATCATTGCTAGGATCATGCTAGGAATCATTGCTAGAATCATTGCTAGAATCATGCTAGGATCAGGCTAGAAATCATTGCTAGGAATCATTGCTAGAATCATTGCTAGGATCATGGCAAGAATCATGCTAAGAAATAATTGCTAGAAATCATTGTTAGGAATCATAGCTAGGAATCATTGCTAGAATCATTGCTAGGAATCATTGCTAGAATCATTGCTAGGAATCATTGCTAGGATCATGCTAGGAATCATTGCTAGGAATCATTCCTAGGATCATGCTAGGAATCATTGCTAGAATCATTGCTAGGAATCATTGCTAGGATCATTGCAAGAATCATGCTAGGAATCATTGCTAGAAATCATTGTTATGAATCATTGCTAGAATCATTGCTAGGAATCATTGCTAGGAATCATTGCTAGGATCATGCCAGGAATCATTGCTAGGAATCATTGCTAGGAATCATTGCTAGGAATCATTGCTAGAATCATCGATAGAATCATGCTAGGATCATGCTAGAAATCATTGCTAGGATCATGCTAGGAATCATTGCTAGAATCATTGCTACGAATCATTGCTAGGATCATTGCTAGAATCATGCTAGGAATCATTGCTAGAAATCATTGTTAGGAATCATTGCTAGGAATCATTGCTAGGAATCATTGCTAGAATCATCGATAGAATCATGCTAGGAATCATTGCTAGAATCATTGCTAGAATCATCGATAGAATCATGCTAGGATCATGCTAGAAATCATTGCTAGGAATCATTGCTAGGAATCATTGCTAGAATCATTGCTAGGAATCATTGCTAGAATCATTGCTAGAATCATTGCAAGGAATCATTGCTAGAATCCTTGCTAGGAATCATTGATGAATCATGCTAGGAATCATTGCTAGGATCAGGCCAGAAATCATTGCTAGAATCATTGCTAGGATCATTGCTAGGATGAGGCTAGAAATCATTGCTAGAATCATGCTAGGATCAGGCTAGGACTTTAACATTAGTTGATTTTAAAGAGTGTCAGTAGCTAAAACTAGACTATCTGGTAAAGAGTTTCATGGCTCGCATATCCTGGAATAAAAATGTATTTACGTGTTCAGGCCAATTAATACTTTAACAATATGGACTTTAATTTTTGGCTTAACTAGATTTTGCTTAAAATTATTAAACCGAGGTAACATATGCCTACTTTTATATGTGCTGGAATTGTTTCTAATCTAAAATCTGCAATAACTTTCAAGTCAGAATGAAAACTGTCAGTTCAACAGAATCTTATGATTCTTACACATGTTGAGTTGCCTGATGAAGCTAGCCATGTTGTTGTGCTTGAAGTAGAGAGGAAGAATCTCCTTAGCGAATCTCGCTTGATCCAACACATGGAAGCTCTTTCCACTCTGTAAATAGTCAGGATACAGATCATTCAAAACTAACACTTACAGAGAATAGTGATATATCAAATAGTAATTATCGTTAAACATCTGAAAATTAGTAACTGCAAAATGAACCTTACTGATTATGATTAGCTAATTGTTTGGACAATCCTAAATAGTCTTCTAAACAAAGGAAACAACGAATTAATAAAGCTGGTAAAGCTAAGGTTAACGTCAGTTTCCTCATTCGAAAGTGATGTCAGTGACGGGCGAGCTCAGGATTTGAACCCACCACATACTGATCTGCGGTCGAGTAATATAGATATATGGAAACATTACGCCATACAGCTGATTGTATTCCTGACATATTTGATTGTACTACCAGCCACATGATCCAATCAATAAAACAACAGCGATATATATCCAATATATACAATCAATATCTACAAAATGTCAATGTAAGAATCAGATGCCTCTTGATTTAAGTCAAAACTCCTTCATTAAATCTTATTGTATATAAGTCAATTAACTTTAATAGGAAGTATTATCTTAGTATTTATTGAACAGCCGGTATAGCTCGGGATACACTGATTAATCCGTTTATTCATGATGAATGAAAAATGCAAAACCATCGTATTTCACATCTCAGATATGCATTACTCAAATTAAATTAGAATTTTTAAATGTATGAACTCGTAGAATATAGGCGGAAATAGTAAATAATTGACTATACCAGCCGATTTTCATCACTAAGAGCATGAATTTATAGATTAGTAAATGAATGAGTGGAATTAGCTCACTGCTAGCAGGAACGGATTACTGATAACTACCACATGGAGCACTGTCTACCGATACCGGGAATATATTTGCAGCTAAACAGAATGAATTACAGACAAACAAAACTGGATTACAGAGATCAAGAATGAAATATTGATCATAGGAATGGATAACTGACAGATCACATTGATCATAACTCTACTTCGCAGTCTTCATTGGCTCCCTGTTAATCAACGCATAAAATATAAAATTGCTCTATTAACTTTCAAAACTCTGCGATTTGGCAAGCCTTCTTACTAATCTGAAATTCTTCTTCCCTATCGTCCCTCACGTGCACTTTGCTCCACCGATGCCAATCTTCTCTCAGTTCCAAATATTCTCACGTCATTGGGCAGACGTTCATTTTCTTACGCAGCACCCACAATCTGGAACTCTTTACCTGCTAATCTTCGCTCTTGTTTTTCTCTTTCAACATTCTCTAGCAAGCTTAAAACTTACCTTTTCCCACCATAGACATAATCAATCTACCTTGACCATTTTTGATCACCGGACTGGCTTTCGTTTAGGACCTTACTTCTCCTCAGCACATTTCTTTCGCAGATTGGTCGGGGTGAATTAATCTGTAGTGATGTGTGCTGTTGGGGACGTCCGTGACATCATCCCTGGATGAGGAAACGGGCGTTAAACCTTTATTATTATTATTATTATTATTATTATAACAGAAGAGAGTAATTTATTCACTCTTGATATATGGAGGTCAGTGCTATGACAGAAGTAAGTCAGTGACTCTTGTAAAGTTATTTAATCATCAGATCACAGCAACAGTGACAGGAAGGCCTAGTCAGGACCAAACGTAGCCAACAGATGTAATGCATAACCCCAGGCGCTCAACACGTCATGACACGTTGTTAACTACTACACCTCCAATACTGCAGTAGTATACACTGTAACCCATAGTCCAACATAGTCCGAAAGAGGACTACATAGATTCCAATCAGGTTTCTTCATTGACATAAGGCTGGACCTAGGCATACCATTTCTAGGTATAAAAATATTACAAGAGCCTCGTATATTATTTTAATACCGTTAAAAAGAAAGATTCGTAAGTAAAAAAATGGTATATACGTAATACAGCCTTTTTTAAAATTAACCTACGTTATAATTAATAGTCAGAATCCAGTTCCTTATCCCCATCTGTTCTTTCTCCAATCTATTCTATTGGGCAGAGTCGGTGGCAAGTTGTTCTTAAGATGGCAATGTGGTGATGTCGGTAAATATCCGACTGAGGATCAGTAAGTTGTTGGTTAAAAATTCTAGGCTTGCCTGCCATTGCTATTGTTTTCGAGAGATGAAACAATCGTTATCTTCGGTTTAACAGCTTTTTTAAGCAGCTCAGTAGGTGTAGGATTCAAATCCAGTGCTATCCCAATCCTGGATATTCTATCGAGCAGGAAACTAACGTTAAACTTGGCTTTGGCTTTAGTTCTACCCACTGAAACAAGAACTTTAAATAGATTTAGAATTTTAGACTGATTTTCATTACATAGATTATGCCATTAGTTAGATCGATCAGGTTTCCAAAAGCAGGTCCATAGTTGTAGAATTCAAATCCCGTGCTTGCCCAGTAAATGAAATACTTTTAGGGACAGAAAGCCAAGGATAAACTCGACTTCAGCTTTGACTTTGTAGAATTTTATTATTTTAGATTATGCAAGTTTAATTATTTAATTAACTGATGTGTCAAAGTCAATAATTTCACTTGAATTAATTAGAGTCTTTATTGCATATCATGAAGTAATTGTTGCATCCCCCTATTTAGTCTCAATCAAGAAAAATATGCTCAACAGAGTAGCTGTGCAAAGAATGAACCATTTCCAATCTTAAAATGCAGAAAATGATATGATACCTATCAGTAATTAATTTTATAAGCTGGGACACCCTAATATAAGCATCATTTGAATAAATTCGGATGCTCAAAATGAGAATTTAAAGCCTGAAGAGTGGCAGTATTTTGCTTAAAAGAGTGAACTTAAGGTAAATTTATTCATGAATTTTCAAAAAGTATAGGAAGTACTCTGTATAAGATACTGCTGCAAAAACCACATGGCTACCACTTTCAAAACCCTTCATTGTCAATATGTCTTTGACATCTTTTCTAACTAAAAGCTTAAATAAGTGATAGAGAAATTTGGTCAATATAAATTTATATTAATCATGCTTAGTTGCTCACTGTGGAATGCTACTGAATTTGCTGTTTAATCATATACTATACACAATTCTGTTTCCTATAAATTTCTTTTTTATTTAGAATTTACATTTGTCAGTGATTAGAGTAGTTCTTGATTTGAATATATAGTATATTTGGTTACCAAAGGTTTTATGACATAGATCTAGAAATATAACAGGAATTTTTGCAATTCAAACTAGATCTGACTTTTACTAGCTATTATACACCCTACATACACATAGCTGGTAGTGGTATATTTTGTGATAGCCACTTTCATATTGTTTGTTTTGTGTCTTTAATTACAACTATATATATTAATGTTACAAGTTTATAAAACTAGTGCAAAGATAAACAAATAAATACCATAAGATACAAAAAAGATTTCCTATTTTGAAATCCAGCTCTGACATTTTCTTTAAAAAGAGTATGAGAGCTACAAAAATAAGTATCCAAATGTTAGTCATACGATGAAAAATAACAAGAGACATCAGAAACTACTTACTTAAGTCTTGCTAGTAGGATGACACCTACTAGTAAGACTTAGGTCTCATCAAGGATGCACGCCACTTATAAACACGTAGGAAATAATCAAGTTCTGCTTATAAGCACGATGTCTTCTTGGTACCGTTTTCAATTTAAATTGCAAGTAATTTTGGTTATGAGCACCACAATTATAAGCATATTTCGGTTTTAAGCAAACATGCCTGAGTTTGTATTACTCCTGAAACAAGCGATTTCACAGGCCGCTCCTAGTTTCTGCACGTGAAGCTAAGCTACAGCCTCTTATATTCCATAAGGCCCTATTGTTTACATTGTCAGCAGCAGTGGTAGCAATCGATGTCACACAATAACAGCAGTAGGGGTACCATAAAAGTTCAGCTGCTGTGTCGCTGAACTAGGGCTATAACTTCTAATTCGTGAAAACGTGCTAAGTGATGAAACTGTGTACATTGCATGTATTTAGTTACACACAATAGATGTAGATTATATGAAAACTTAGCATAGCTATATACTGTACTTCCTTTATTACAGATTGCATTAAGATGGGAAAAAAGGTTAGTGTTTTCTTTATTTAAAGCTAAATCATTTAGCAAGACTTTAAAAAAATTCTTTTCTTAAATGTTAGTTAATATTGTTTATGGAAAAAGCGACTGTACTGAACATTAGTGAGTACATGCACATATACATGCACGTACACATGTGTTAAGTTGTTAACATTCACATGTATTACGCTAAGTGAGCCTCTACGTATTGACATGGGTACATGTATTGTACATGTATTTCAAAAGCCCTAGGCTCAGATTCGCTTATAAGCATGCTCCGGTTTTTAGCGAGGTTTATTTAGGCCCCATGGCCATGCTTAATTATAAGTGGATTACACTGTTGCCACAAAGAAGTGTATTTACTAAATCTTGCGTTTTGAATTTGTTGCTATGAAAAGTCCAAAAGCATTATATTTACGGAAACCTAATCATATAAATGAGGACGTTTAGGCAGTTCATATTAATTTATCAAGCTGGAAGGAAGAAAAGTGGACATGCTGGTGCCACGGCCAGGTGATATTATCTTTATCTATAATCGTCAAGTCTATTTCTACAGTAGATTTAATTTTAATTTGCTGTTATAAGAGAAAAAATATCGATTACAGATCAAGAGATTCGAGAGTTAATTAGAATTTTTATCTACAACTAGACTGAATTAACAATTCTGCTGAAGTTATATAATTTCATCATTTTATTACTCCTCTAATTGTGAATACTCTCATATTGAAGTTAACTTAGAAGTAGTAGTACACAGAGGTGTTATTTTTGACGGATAATAAATGACGGAGATATTAAAGAATTATTAAGCAGAAATTAATATCGAAAAATCAATCAAAATTATCCAATAATTCGATACACTTACGTTATCCCAGCATATAAGTTCATTGGTATTCGGATCGTCCACGAGTGTCCAAAGTTTGGTTAAAAACGCCGGTACAGTATTAGCCGCACTGTCTCCTGACGTGTGCATACTGGCTCTTCTTATTATCCAATTAGTTGATAAAGTTCTATTTATTTCTTCAGACCACAGGGAATTTAATTATTTTTATTATTTTTTACAAAAATCAGAGTTTTCTTTTTCCATAGACAACACGTTATGTAAAATGCTCAAAGTTTCCTCGTTCTGTAAGAACAGAGTCCTGCAAAATGAACCAGTACAGTCAAGGTTAAAAATATTATAATTATTAGATTTTTCAATTCCAAATTCCTCAATAACATAACAGCTATATTCTGTTACTAATTCTTAATATCAACAAGCATATTAAAAGTAGTAAAATACAGATTCTTCTTTTCAAAATATTATATATTACACGCCTTTCATCTGAATACAATTTTTGTAACTACTGCCAAGAGTCGTCCGTTTCAACGAAAAATATAAACAATTTAATTCATCTGAGGCGACTGTGTTAAAATTATAGTGCTGTAATCTGTAGACTACTGTTCGATCCTGTGATGTATACATGTATATTTAGGCCAATAATTAATAAATTTAACATTTTGAAATCTATCTTTCCTAGCATTACTGCACACTAGACATCTAGTTATAGCCTACTACAATATTTTCATCTCTGTCGCATGCAATCTCTGCTCCTGTTCTCTTTTTATAATGCGCACATTCAGCATCATACATTATTACTGGTCTGACCACCGATCCGAACTATAGAATTTACCTTTCAGTCTTTTAAATCGACCGGTATTCTCCTATCGCACAGCACTCCACTTTGCCCACCAGCCTCGATCCTACAAGCAACCTTCCTTTTAAACTCCAATCTTCTTATATTTAATTGGATCAACACGCACTGAAATGAGAAAGTAGCGAAATGATCAACTATGTTGATATATATCACTTTTTAGTACCACATGTTTAAACCGTTAGGCAACTTATTCCATTTTCCGTGGAACCAGTCCAGTGAATGTCTGAGATTTTACTCTCAGAACAGTGCGGCTGGGTTTCGAACCAACGAGAGTTAAATTCACCTCAGGATCTGTCATTTAAAACTTCATGACGTTACCCCTACGCTATTAATATTTAGACACTCTAAGATCCTAAGGTCTGTTACCTTCTATAAACTGCTAAACAACAAATTTTAAATATCTATTTTAAAATAGAACAGATCGTGACTTGAGCACGAAACACTGCGCTTAAATAACCACAAGATTATCTTATCGATGCTCCATAACAGTTATACTCGGGTACTTACTTAAAAGCTTATAAAGCTTAGTTCTAGTTTATTGTCTGCTTAATGCCAAGCACAAGTTTAGAGATACTTCCAGAGAGGGTCCGGCTAGGATTCGAATTCAGAGAGGGTCCAGCTAGGATTCGAATCCAGAGGTTACATATAGAAGCAATTGGGCTCGATCAATGCTAACTGTCTTATTGGTAGTGAAACCAGTTACGGCCATCATCATAACTAAGCCAACCTCACACTTGCAAGTCATGAAGCAATTAATTAACGACCGTGTCTCATCGTGACCTTTTCAATATTGCAATTTTTGCTAAAATATTCACATCTAGTTAACAGTATGTTTAAATATGTTTAGGGTTTCAAAATGAGGAAGAGGATGAGGGTTACGCTAAGAGATATTACTATCTGGTGGGTCTAAATTATTGCGCAGTACTTTCTCCTGATAATCAAATCTTCTTGATTGACTCCTCCTTACAGACAAATATTATCCCAGTTGCGCTGATCTGAGAGTAAAAGTTTAGGATAACCAGTTTAGGATATTAACTAGACTGGTTATACGGAAAATGGTCTAAGTTGCCTTACGGTTTAAACGTGTGGTATTAAAAGTGATAGATATCGACATAGTTGATGATTTCACTATAATGCGCGTTTACTTTTTTTACAAACTTTAAATCCACTCGATCATCCAACAGGAAATATTAAAATAACAAGAAATTAACACTCATTGAACCAGTTAAACAATTTAAAGACTGTTGACGCGTTGCAAACAATTTGTTGGATATAAGCCAGTAGTCTACAATGCTTCACTGCTTATCATCAAACTTCATTTTTCAAATTTACACTGAATAACACCCAATACTAAAACTCAATAGCCCTAGTACTGTAATTGTTGCCGTAGTTATTGAGCTATATATTTTTTAAATTCAACAATAACAGAAAGCAATTAGAGCGTAACTGTCGTCAATGACAACATCGAGCACTATTCAACTGAATCTAAGCCGGCGTGAAAAAAGTCCAAAAACGGCGCAAAATTAAAAATGCAGAACACCACTCCAAACATTTATTTTGACTTCAAACTTATGTATTTTGTTTACATTACAGATACTATCATGCAAACTTTAAAGCTTTTTTTACTGGGCCAGACAATAAGAATAGTATATAGAAAACTTTATTTGCATCTAACAGCCTACTTCAAACCAAACAATTCGTGTTTATACAGCTAATATATACAAGAATTAGAACGCAAATCATTGAAATATTTGACGTGGTGCCACAAAAAATACTTATTCGTTAGCAACATTAAAAATTAAAATACAGAGGCGAGAGGGCAGTGTTCCTAAATCTATCTTCGAATTCTAATAGTATTTAATACTAACGCGTAAGGTACAAATCATAAAACAGTTTTTCTACGGATTCTATGGTATCTTTATTTAAAATTCTTTTATACAAATCAAGGCATAATCTATCAAGTAACCAAGGCATAATACTATTTAAGCTTACTACGTTGCAGCTTAGCTACATAGCTAAAAGTAGCAGCTTAACAGCTACTAGCAGCAGCTTAACAGATACGTAGCAGCAGCTTAACAGCTACTAGAAGCAGCTGTACAGCTACGCCTCAGCAGCTTAACAGCTACTAGCAGCAGCTTAACAGCTACATATCAATAGCTCAGTTACGTAGTAACTGAGCATTGTTAAGCATAGTTAACAATTCTTTCTCTAGCAAAAAATGCATTCTTAACAGAAGCACAATCTAAATAAATCCCAGAGTTGCATATTTAGAATAACAGTTGGCATCAATAAATTAGTCAAATAACATCTGTGCAGAAATATTCTGATCCAGTCAACAATATGCACAGAGATTTGAAGAAGATTTTAAAGTTTTATCAGCTTCAACGACCAAGAACTAATACTCACTTCTGCGTCAAAGTAAATCACTGCAAAGACATAAAAATTCTTTTCATAAATATCATAATAGTATATCTTATGTATCCATGATTCATATCATAGTTTTTACATGTAATTATAGATATAGTCAGTCATTTCCTTTGTACTTTAATACTTTAAAATGTAATTTTGACAATTGTCATTTCTACTAAACTGAAAATTAAGATGCCCAGGAAAGCTAGGCAAGCAATGAGATCAAAATACACTTATCTGATTCTGTTGATTCTGTGGACAGTTCAAATATATTGACATTATTTACCAGCCTGTTCCAAGCCGACAGCCCAAAGCAACTGACTCATTTCCTAGAGTGTTTGAAGTTGACAGTTCAAAGCAATAGACATTTGCAAGCCTATTCCATGTTCTTTAGAAAAAAACTGACATCACCGTTATGTAATATTAGCAAGAGTTACCATATTATAAAGCTACGTTTAGCGTCTGTTTCTGAATCACAAGTATATATATCAGCAGAGTTGGTTGGTATAACTGTAAACGAACCCGGGCCTAAAGTTTATCACACAATTGAGTTATTCATCCAGTCAGAGTTTAGATGAGATTTTGCACACTAATTCGTAGTAAAATTAGTATCAAAAGTGGTCAAACTACCACAGGACATCGACCGAGCAATATAACATTACTTATAACTTTACAATCAATAATAATATAAGTGTGACATCTATTCTATCATCTACAAATAACGCTAAAGATGATTTCAACAGAAAAAATTAATGTTCTGCTTATATTAACAAATCAGATGCTGAAAACGAAAATTATAACTAAAACTAGTATCTCACCGATCACTGCTAAACAATCAACATTACGGAAAATTAATGTCGCAACCACTTACAAATGTTTAGCGCATATACACTTAAACTCGCAGAGTCAACAACTAAGAGTCAAAAGCAATCAAGTGAAAAACATTGTCCAGAGTTAGTGAATATAAGCTCCATTATGATGACGAATAGGAAGACGATATGTTGTGAGGGCTTAGGTTGGTTTGTACAGAAGTGTAGTGACGTATTTCTTACGATATCTGTGCGTTCCACTCATTACCATCACTCCGTCCTGTTAAAATAAAACAGTGAGTTTATCCACTTAATTACAAAGCTGAAATCTTAGCAATCTTGACACATTTTACAGAGCTCTTACCAGTTTTTTTGTATGTTGTTTAAAATTTTTTTATATTAATTTCAAAATGCATAATTACGATTCTAAAAGCAATTAAATAAGGCCATTAAAGCCATTTTATCATCATATCGTCTATTTGCTCATCTCGGCATTGATTAATTACACAAGTGACAGAAACATACACATAGTCATAACTACATCATTACTATACCAAAATGATACAACATTAACTTCAAATTGCATTGCTCAATAATAAATACAAATCAGAATATAGCATATTTGTATACATTATAGATTTATAAGATTTTTACAATGCATTACTTGATTGTAAACGTTAGTAGTTTTTTCTACCTTCCTCCTTACTTTTGGGTACTAGTCACCTTATAATGCAATTGATTTCTTGTTGTGACTGTGCACAGTGTATGGTAAGCAGATAATATCACGAGCCTTTATATTCTTTGTTGTTGCATAAATAAAAAGGAAAAATAAAGTATAGAAGAGTTTCACTACCTTGATAGAGAGAGCATAGAGATGATTGAGCATAACGTGATTCGGCTCAGGTAGAACAGTAGGCTCACACTAAAATTAATCAATCAATCAATCAACCAACCAATCAATCAATCAGAAACTTTACCAATCAATTAACAGATAGAGAGAGAGAGAGAGAGAGAAATAGTACGAGAGTGAGGCCATAGATGTAACTGAAATTGTTGGGTAGGTAGTTAATTAATCAATCAATCAGTCAATCAATCAATCAACCAATCAATCAACAGAGAGACAGAGAGAGCGCGAGAGGGAGAGACAAACAGGATGAGAGTGATGCCATTGATATAACTGAGCATTATTGGGCTCAGGTAAGTAGTCAATCAATCAATTTATTCATTAAATATCCAACTGATCAATCAATTAATCAGTCGGCAAATAGATAAACAAATAAATTATAAAACTAATTATCAATTTGATTAAATAATTACAAAATTTGTTTACATATAAATTTATAAATAAGCAGCAGCACTAAATTGCTCCTGAATATGGTGAACAACTTTAAAGATATATTATTCAGCAGTACATATGAGATACTCAATTCTTCATTCGCTTTGACTAGTCTACACAATACTTCTGCTTCACACTATAACATACCACATCGTCATTGCTTGAATATACAATATTGTACATTTAACTAACACAGCTAACATGGTACATTTAACTAACACAGCTAACATCTTCAGCTGGTACTTTTGTAAGCAAATAAACATTATGTAATCAGTATAAATAAGAGACAAATAAAAAATCTAACACCAAAGATGGAGTACACAATATTAGCTAGGAATAGCTTAGATGAATACAGTAAGCTGCAATGTACATTAATTCATAAGCAATAAATTGGGGGCCGAACGGCTAGCAAGTTTGTCTAGTAAGCGGGAAGCCGTCGGTTCAAATCACAACCGACGATCTCTGAATGTATCTTTTGTGATTTGCAAACACGCGTTAAACTTGGCTTCACAGTTTTTTAAAGAAGAAACATTAAGGATATTACCATTATTAACAACGAAAACTTATATAGCAGTGTCATGGCCGAACTCGATCTTCGAGACTACATTAAAATAAGAGTTCAATAATAATAATAAGCTAAATAGCAATTACATTTAAATTAATATCTAAACTAGTAAAAAAATATCTACATATGAATGGAACTTTATACCATCCAGCAAGACTCATTATAGAGAATGTCATGCTAAGGCATCTCTCTACTTTACAACAGTTACGGTAAAACAACCAATATACAATAAAATGCACACAGCAAAAATCACTACAATATCAAATAACTATCATACGTAACGTAGCTTAAATACGTTATATGCTTAAATATGAGTGTTGCTGGATAAGCAACAGCTTATAGAGGTTCTATACCTGGAGAGGAGTTTCCGTGTTGAGAATGACTTGAAGGAGTTGAGGAGGAAGAGTTGGAGGGGAAGAGGGGTTGGGATTGGAGTGCTTCTGTGGAATGATTTGACTGTAGGAGCCCGGAGGTGATCCTGATATACCTAAACGTAATCAATCAATAAAATAATGACTAAATTAATTAAACAAGCAATGGAAAAATATTGACAACGAAGGACAAGTTAGGATTGAAGTGCTTCTCCAACTCAATGTTATACTCGAATGTTCAGTTATCTAATATTCAGTAAGACATGCAATTAGTATAATATAAAATCTCTTTTATAACAAGAAAAAGAAAAATATTGCAATAACGATAGAGCATAACCTGGCAGAGACAGGAAGAATACTGGACATCAAGACAAATAAGTGGATAAAGGCATTTTATACTTCTCTTTTTAAGTTTTATACTACTGTCGACACTCGGACTTACAAAAAGGTCGCCCACAAAGTACTACCCGAGCGCAACGTGGCTTTACTTCGTTCAATTTGCGCGCAGCTTAACCGAGTTCGCTAAATCTCCCCAAACAATATACACATGCTCAAATCGAGTACATACTGACTCTCCTGTAAATATACGTGTATAATGAAATGAAAAAGCCAACATAAAACCACAGTGTTTCAAGAAGAGAAAGTTTAACAAGACAGCAGTTAGTCTATATGATGGAAGAAATGCTGGTAAAGCTAATGTTAACGTCAGTTTCCTCACTCGAAAGCGATTTCAGTGACCTTTGATTAAGGACCTCTGAGTTTCACTAGTGGACAAGGTAATGATTAACTGCTGGAAGAAGAAAATGCATCAAATTCACTTACTAACTTCATTAGGAAAACCCTTTTGTGTAAAAAGCTTTCCATTTAATTTGCTTAATAGCTTCATTAGAAAAATCGTTTCATGGACCAAACTTTTCATCAAATAGACTTGATAACTTCACTAGAAAAACCCTTTTATATACCAAATTTCAAATTCACTTGATAACTTCATTAGAAAAGCCCTCCTACGTACCAAACTTTCAAATTCACTTGATAACTTCATTAGAAAAGCCCTCCTATGTACCAAACTTTCAAATTCACTATATAACTTCATTATAAAAGCCCTCCTATATACCAAACTTTCAAATTCACTTGATAACTTCATTAGAAAAGCCCTCCTACGTACCAAACTTTCAAATTCACTAGATAACTTCATTAGAAAAGCCCTCTTACATACCAAACTTTCCAGACTCAGTTCCAATACTGTCCACGGCCAAAGCCTCAAAGACCTCAAAGTCTGAACTCTTCACCTGCACGTAGTTGTACTGTGTGCCGCTTTCTGCTACTGTCGGCTACACAGAGAGAAAAGATAACAAAAAAAACCATATAGCTCATGTACATGAAAAGATATCATCATCATCATCATTATCTTCCCTTGAATCCCAGTTTAACTAGGGTCGGGATATGAATAGACTGTTTCAAATCCTCTCTGTCCTACATTATATCATTAGTCAATTCCATATTTCAGACTTTTCAATTCGCTTAAATTTTTGTAGCAATTTCTGGAGCCTAGGCGTTCATCAACCGAATGCCCTTTCAGAAATGGTATGGATCTTAGTGCTTTAGTCGCCTTCTACAACACGTGGGGTCACCGGTTGGTCAATTCTTGAAACAACCCGGACACAACACAGAGACCCGGACACAACACATGAAAAGATATCATCTAGACGAAAAAAGAAAATGCAGACAAAAGCTGACCAAAATATCAAGAAGAAAACAGGATCATGAAGATAATGGCTACTGATCATTAATTTCTGAATTCGAATAGTTATGTAAGAACAATATTAGGCTGAGTCTGTGACTTGTTGGCTTGTAGTTAGACAGCGGATCAGTAGGTGCAGGGTTCAAATTCGGTGCTTTGCCCATCACTGGCATGCTATAGAGCAAGAAATGACCTTAAATTTTACATCTGATACTTTTAATGAAATGAAGAAAGCATAGGTAGAAAGTACAATATTTAACCAAATCTACTTGAATTTAAAAATATATATTAATAATGGCATAATATTAGGCACGAAAGGCTCTATCAATAACAAGAAGAACATCATTTTGTCAATTACTACGTAGACATTACATCAGTTTCAAAGCTTTTCTTAAAATGACTTCGATCATTAATTAATTAGTAACAACATGGAAGTATGAAGTTTCCACAGAAAGAATAAGCTCCACGCATACTCCTAACTCTAGAGCAAGCTCCAAGCATAACTAATAAACTTTACAAAATTAAGTGATCAGTAGGCAAATTAAGCCAAGACCGCAATTTTTAATAAATAAAACTTTCTCTAAAGTGATATTCTATTACTAAAACAATTTCTGACACTTTTATATATTTCAATTGAGTGCATTGCAGTGTAGAAACTTATAAAACTTTGGCCTATCTTTGGGATCAAAAATGATATTACTCTATTTATTTCTTCACAATTTGACAACCACAGATAGTTACAATACAGCAAAGAGTACAAAAGTTATCAGCTGTAACAAAACAGGCAAAAAAAATCGCAGAAATTAATTAAGTTACTAATTTTAAGTCAAGATTATTAATAAATTATACATGTGTATTGTCCATAATATAAAGACTTACCTCCTTTGCATCGCATCGCCATTGACCATCGACAAGAAATCGATACTTATGAGTGCCTTCAGCAAGATCCAAAATGGTATAGAAATTACTGGAACTGAATCAAATATACCAATAATAAAGATTTTAAATTTTACTTATTAGTCAACTAATAAGAAAATGTAAGTTTTTCTGTTAACTTTATTCTGCAGTTTTCGAAATTCAATTCGATATTTTGCAAATTAGAAAGCAGTAGAGTTATGATACATTGCTTCGAGATCCCTGAAAGAAGCAATTAGGAATTTTTAAGAAATGATTAAAAATAATTAAATTTAAATAATTTAACATATATCCTCAAGTTAATTAGCGGTAATGATTTAGCATAGCACTTGCAATAACTACAATATTTTTGAATAGTTACAGATCTCTTTCTAGTGTGCAGGCAGGTTCATAGTAAATATTCATACTCGTTCTGCTTTCACGCTACATAGAGAGCACTGTATAAGATATTTTAAGATCTTCCAAAGATCTCAAATATCATCCAAAAGTACATAGACAGTAAAATTAATTGTTATATCCAGGTTCCTGAAGAATAGACCAACCATGGAGTGCAGGTGTTGTATAAGGCGGCAAAGCATCAAACCAATGTCAGTAAGGGCAATGGGTTGGAGAGCGCCTACGCTCCAGAAACTGCTAAAAATGTTCTAATCCTGACCCTAGTTAAACTGGAATTCAAGGGAAGATGATGACGAGGATGACATAGATAGTAATATATCATATACTACAAAATTAAGCTAAAAAATCAATTAAAAACTAATCAATAGTAAACTAGGACACCTTTAGAAGGCTTTTGTTTCTTGCATATTCAGGGCAAATTTATCATACAAATTCTAATAACTTGGCCATTTGTTAAAAGCTTCAAACATACTAGCTACAAGATTTAACCTACTCTATTAGCCTTTATTTCAAAAATATGTTCATTAATTTAAGATATCTAAACATAAAACACATATATTTCAGGAGTTATGATATAAATAGGAAATTTGTATCACTGTGATATATGATATCAATACAGTCAAACATCAAAACAAAACAATTCGGAATGTAATTTGGTATGAATCACTAGTATATTTATAAAGAAATTTAAATCAATTCATTGAGTTATAAAATAGATAGAGATGAAAAAGGTATCAAATATCTAGAAATCCACTGCACAAGAATTAAATAATCATCACCTACATACCTAGTAAATAATCTTTGATTCAGATCTTAACATTAAAACTCATTTATATCGCTTATCATGTCAGATAATTGCATTAAATTTTTGGAAAACTTAATATCAATTCTGCCACGGTATTTGATAATACACTTGTTCATTCTAAACTTTATTATTGTAACTCCCTGTATAATGATTTCCCTAAAACCTCACTAATTCGTCTTCAACATGTTCCTTTCACTTGCAGTCTTTGTATACTCAGTTGTCATCGTGGTGAGGATTATATCTGATGATGCAAAATCTGCTTGAGACATCTCTTATATTGCCTTATAGTGAGGAATCGGGTATAAAATTCATATTTATCATTGACTGATTGCTGATTGATGCACAAGAGTAACCCAAAGGCAACTAAATTAAATCATGAGCTGAATCACTCCATAAACTAACTGAAACATAGAACCAATATACATTTTAATCGTATTTAGGATAAAAAATAAAATAAATATAAAAATTGAAAGACAAGTATATATAGACAGAAAAAATAATGAATTCTTGTACCTCTTGACCATCGGCAGATGTGTAGCTCCATCGTCAAAACTTACAGAGACACTGTTACCACCACCTTCCCATTTCACGACGCTAGGTATCTTACGTACATCAGGAACAGACATCAGCGTTGCAGCCTGCATCTGCCGTGCAAACTCCATGTCATCTTCTTCGATAGAGTTCTAAAAGATATTAATTTTAAAAAGTTACAAATAAAAATACAATTTTTTATGATCATGATTAACAGAATAACAGAACGTTGTACTTTTAACATTCTTTTGCATTCTGTTTTCCCTAATAATGAAATTTGTGAATTATATTATAACAATTATTTATTCTAGTAAATTTTTATAATTTTTAACTAAACTGCTATTATTAACTATAGATTCTTATCACTACTGATATTACTTTAAATTCTATTCATAGTATTTTAAATTTTATTTAGATAGGGTGTTATGCTCCCTCATTGATGGCCTGGTTTTGCATGTATCAGAGTACCTGTCTTTGCATTTTACTTAAGTACCTTTATGTTGTTCTAAATATTTTGACTGCTGTGCTGTGTGTTACGTGAACAAAAAAAAAACTCTATTTACCTTGGTGGGAGAAAACTCAGAATTTTCAGTAGAACCAGATCTGCCGGCATAGACCTGTCCGGGGCGTGACGTAAGTAGTGTTGGGCCCGAGTCATCAACACTCATCTGTTGAGCTCGTTCTCTGCCTCCGGTGTTTCCCATTGCTACCTAATCAACTGCTTAATGTTACAGTTCTTACAAATAATGGAGCTCTTCTGCAAAATCACAAATTCATCAAGTATCAACTCTGAGTAACAGACGATGATGATATAATACAAGTCTGCATTTAAAACTTTTTTTTAAACTCTAACTAGGTTACTAGTTGCCATAGGTTACTAGTAATAGGTCAAAAGTCCTCAAAAAGATCTCAGAGACAACTTAAGATAACTTAATTTAAGCATCATAGGTCAGAGAAAGAATAATTACCAACTCCAAAGTTAAAGCACAGCAAACCATATTTTCTCAAAACCTATATTACTTGACCAAATTTCCGTAAATGCTCTACCCAAGCCAATGTATCTTCAGTTCCCATATGTCGTCATTGAAAAACTATTTATAAATTTCTGAACGTTGCCAGCAATCTTTTTACTAAATCGAAGAATTAAAGATGCTTATTTTGGGGCTGATCCCAAATAGTTTGGATCATCGAAAAATAACTACTAATATCTAGTACGCCACAAGTTTTTATAGCAATATAACTCGATATATATATATATATTATATTATATTATATATATATATATATATATATATATATATATATATATATATATATATATCGTTACACATAATACAGTAATTATTTTTATTTTCTTTGAACTGGTTTTATGGATTTTGAATTTGCACCAATTTAGATTTTGTTTGTGCTCTAGGGCTTGGATTTGACTCAATTAATGTCATGAACGAGAGTATCATTCTAATTGTTTTTATGTTACAATTAAAGTTACTTATGGAAAATAACCTAGCTCAAAGTTATCACAAATTTTGCTAGTATGTCCTTCATTAATTCAAGTTCAATTATCATTTAAATTTAACAAGCTTAAACATAGTACAAGTGTACGCAAAATTTATTCTTATTTAACGAAAATCACATGGTCCAATAGTTTATAATTAGCGACGCGATATTTATAAAATTACATAATTATTGTTTGTAAACAAATGTTACTTCTACTTTTCTAAATATTTACTTAATAATAACAATTAGACTGTGTCACTGAATCAAGGTTAATGTTTCTTCTTCAGTGATTTTCAAAGTGATGTTCTATAATATCAGAGCTTAAACAAAAACTACATCTCCTTGCAAGAAATGTATCTTTTCTACTATATAAGTTGAACTTTGAGATTTTAATCTTAAGAATGTAGGCCTAATTATATACCACTTATAGCAAGATTATTGACAGCTTAACCTAGAGCTTATCCTACCAAGGTCAACAATTAAAAAAAACTTCAAGAAGTTTACTTAAGCTTAACGAATGGTAAACCACATGGACTACATAGCAAAACGAAAAAGCTTGAAAATCAATGTATACGTTATAGGTTGCAAAATTCAGAGTAATGCATTAGGTTGAGGGCAGTAGTGAAAAACTCTTGAAGACCCAAGAGATTCTCTCTACTGCCCTCAACCTGGCCACATTAAACAGTATTACTATAGCTAACCCTCCTAAACCCACACTACAGTCAGGGCCGGGTATAGGTGTAAAAGCAACTTCAGTGTACTTCAGTGGACTTTTACAATTTTCAATGTCAGACTAAAAGTTGGGTTGCGAAAAGGGATGGGGTACGAAAGGCGGCTATGTGGTTCAGATAGAAAGTCCTTACTATTATAAATTTTACAGCGGCCTATTTATTTACAATAGGCCTAACTTAAGAAGGTAGAAGGCCCACTTCTATAGTATTATATGGCACGGCCATATAATATCTTGTGGACCAATACAATGCCAGTAGCTGCCTATATGAGTCGCTGCTGCCTGCTATAGTTCAGTCACCAGCTAAAATCAGACCCGTGCAGTTCTGATTTGGCAATTTTGATAAGTTCTGATTAACGTAACTTACCATATTAAACGGGTGTTTTAATATGGCTTACTACGCACATACTAAATTGATAATTAACTGAA